>VZTO01007398.1:123902-283342 GCA_013400615.1 Syrrhaptes paradoxus | reverse complement strand
GGGACAAGAAAGAAAAAAAAAAATCCAATCGAAGCAGCAACTCTTACATGTGTTGGTAGATAAATATCATAGACTGATCCTGAATCCACATCAACGGCATGGAAGCCAGCGCAGGAGCCATATATCACTTTTAGTCTCTGACCCTCTTCTACGGTTAGATCCACCAGCAATGGCTTATGTACCAATTCTCCAAATGACTGCAAGACAACCATCAGCAGTATTTACTTTAGTGCTTAGAACTGTGGTGAGTTTCATAAAAACATGCTCTAATCTACATTTTAGGGGTTTATTCCTCCCACATGTTGCTAGCCTCCATCCACCAGACCAGTCAGGCTAACATGTCTCTCATGGACAAGGACAGATTACTCTGCATCCTGTTACACTTCAATCGCGGAATATTGTTAACTGCTTTCCGGGGGGTTTACTTCAGTTGGTCTGTTTGTTTTTTAGTAAGAATTGTTTCCCCCAAGTTCAGGGCAGTTTTGACACTCCCATAGTATTTACGTCAACCTGCACAGTTGGCAGTAACTGATTGTCTGCAAATCAGTTTGGCAATTATACCAAGCCAGCTAACTTCATTCTTGCTGCATTCAAAAAAATTACAATGCTGAGTATTACTTAATGACTTGTTCTGCTCAGATGAAGATGTTTAGACTTGGTTCACTTCCCTCTGCCTCATGTTTTATTTATAGAGAGGCAAACCAAACAATTGTGATAGTGTCATTTTCATTATTAGTTTATGCTCAGTTGCAATTTAGAACTTTAAGTGTACTGCATCTTTGAGCTACAGAAACTCCTATATTAAAAAATAACACGAAGTTCATGGCAGATTTATCAAAGAACTTGTAATATGGACATGATAAAATGTCAAAACATTTTTGTAAAAGGCGTAACTGCAGTGGCTATGAGAAAACCCTACATATGTCTGAAATATACTGTTACCTTAAAGGCCATAAATTTATGGTATGGCTTTGGTGCCCATGCATAGACTTCCACAGAACTCTTCAATGCAATTACCAAGAACTTGATTCTTTCATATTTTACTGAAATTAAAACAAAACAAAAACGTCATCAGTAATTCCAGTCACTCCAGGAAAGCAGAAAATGACAATATTTCTCCATATTTACATAATGTGGAAGTTTCTAGTAACACGGCATTTTAGGATTACTAATTCTACGTAGTTAAGTATTTTGACACATTTATGTCACAAAAATAATTACTCTTACCAGTAACTGAACCTGTCACCATGTTTTTACTTCCTAGCTGGTCCACTCTTATTTACACTTTTTTTTTTCCATATTAGACAATTCTTACTCATCAAGACAAGAAAATCAGTTTTCAGAGAGGGACATTTCCAATAAAAGGCAACTTATAACTATGGCAGAGTATATTGGCAGTTCCAGTCACAGTGGTATTTTGAGCTGATGGCAAAATTCCCCAGAAGGAAGGAGGAAAAAAAAGAACTGAAATAAAAGTTAAGAAACAAATCCTTTAATGCCCTTTAGATATCTTACTACTGTACAAGCCTGCAGTTGTTGTCTCTTGATAGGCAACAGGGAGACAAAGCTACTGCTTGCTCCCTTTTTACTCAGAAGGGAAGCAAGACTACCGAACTGTAAGTGTTAAATCATTTGACATTTTTTNAAAAAAAAAAAAAAAAAAAAAAAAAAAAAAAGTCTCTCAATCTCCACAGCTGTACCGACTGAAAAACAGAGCTTTTGTTCAGTCTTGTCTAGCTTACAAGACTTATGGGAATTTTTTCTCGGGTAAGAGGGGGACATTGAACAAAACCACCTTATCTGTGAAAGGGGACCTTTGATAATCCTCATTCTTTGCTCTGGGTGCCATCTGGGAATTCAGCCAAATCTTAAGTTTCAAAAGAGCAATTTATCATTTAGAGGAGCCAAAAATTGCCTGAAGCAGCTGAGATCCATAAATACCACTTCACCCTGACGTCAGAGATCCCCCCATTGCATCAAAGAGACAAGGAAGCAACCAGTGCCAGCTGTCTCGGTGGCAGCCTCCAGACCGGGAGCCCAACTACTGGCAGAGCTCATCCTTCTTGGGAACTGAAGCGCAGCTGTCAAAGAGGCCTCTAGCTACCTGAAGAAGGCATCTATGGTTCAGAGGGGAGTTCAGTGCCAGGCTGCAGCCCAGGGTAACAAACCTCTCTTCATCTGGAAGAGAATGCTCTTTGTTTCACAGCCTTCCCTGCTGGAAAGCTTCCTTTCAATAGCTGTTAATGTACTGTTAACAGGCCACTTCATTATGCTGCTGACATCCTGGGGTAGGATACCAGAGAGGTACATTATTTTGGGGTCAGGCTCTTAGTTCAGAAGTCACTTACTGCCATCATTATTGATTACGCCCCACTAGCTGGTTTTTCCAAGAGTACATGCATGACAGGAGGGGACTGAGCTCAGTCAGATTGCTGCTGCTCCACATTGACTGACAGAGCTGGAAAGGAATGGAGCTGGCTCTTAAGAGAAAACCAAATCAAAGGCAACATCCAGAGCCCATTAAGACGCATCACAAAACTGAAGCAGTAGAAAGAGCTCTTGCTTCATATCCCACCTGCAGGGCAGCAGGCTCACTGCATATGCTGCTGACAGTGAGTGCTACAGGTCTTTCACCAGTTTTCATGGAAGTTTCTACAGCCAAAGCCATTTAAATTACTTAAAACCACTCAAAAGGCACCTAGTGAAAACACACTTCATCCCATAACTACTGCAGTGTCTCTGAGACAGCACTAGGAAATTTTATGAGCTAAGGGGAATCAATGAATCATCTTGAAGTTAAACATATGCTTGTGCCCAGATGCCTCACCAAAGCCCGTGCACTAGCTGGCTTTGCTTTCTCCTCCCACACCTTTCCCTCCACCCCCCCTTTTCTTTTTTTCCCAAGTCTTTAAAATCTACATTAAAAAACAGACTTTTTTTTGCTACATTCCAGCATGTGATTTTATCCTGGTAAAGGATCAAGGAAGCCTGTTAGTAGAGAGAACAGCTACTGGTTGCAAGAGTCTCTTTGTTACCTAAAAGGGTCTAACAGAGCTGCTGACGGTACCAGCCCTCACTGTCCATATCAACACTCTCCTGGAAGCTGCATCCACCACAGGAAGGAGTCAGATGGAGATCTGCACCTGCTCCAGTTCACAGCCCAGCATCCCACCGCGAAACCTCTCCCATATTCAGTTTAACACAGTAACTTGCCATCTATTCTGGTACTTTGCCAGACAAGTTCACCCCAAGGGACAGAGAAGACAGCTAGAAAGAAAAGCAAACCTTAAGCCCAGCAGCTGCATGCACTGCAGTTCCCTTTCTCAGCCAGCTTTTAGACCAACAGTTTGATTAAGGCATTTGCTACTCACCGACTTTATAGTGCACACAGCCTTCCAAGTCGCCCACCGTTGTCCAGCCCTGTTTCTTTTCTACTTCAGGGTCGTTGTGAAGGATTTTATTTCTTAACCAGGACAAATAGTAAACTCGCAACTTGTTTTTCTTACCTAGCCACAAAATCAAAAAGATTGGTTTACCTCCATAGGAAGATAAGTGCAAAAAACCCTGCCCAAGCTAACAGAAAGCTCTGCAGTGCAAACCAAAGTAACAATGGAGGAGACACGGCTGCAACTACAGAGATCTCCCTCAGTTTTTGCATCCACAACAGCGTTACTCCAGACTCCACCCAAACACATGCTTTCCCAACAATCAATGACCGAGGTACATGGTAATACCACATGACCATAAAATGACAAACTCAAGGGAACACCTCTTCAGTTGTCTGGTCCTTAGGACGCAAATAGCTTTTATTAGAAAAGGGTTATACTCCCACGGCAAAAGCACCGGAGAGTCATGCACCAAGATAAAAAAAAAATATATAGCTGAGGCAGAATAGCTCTTTTTCACACAAAAATGTAGGAGAGCAGCAGGATGGAATTTGAGGCCTGAAATTATCTATACGGCTATCAAAAGAGTAGGACCCCTTTCAAAGGAGGAAGCAAAAGTGAAGAAGAATATGCTGATGAAACGTATTTTACAAATTCTTCCCAGTTAGTGACCAGGAAATTTCCATCCCTTATATCATCCTTGGAGATACAAACTGGTCAAGTTTTATTAAGATTGTTCATTATTCCCATGGCAGAAAAGCACACCAAACAATGGCACTAAACGATTTCATTACTGAACCGCTTCACACCAGTTGTAAGGAAAAATGTACAATATCTGGAACTGCAGTAAGAGAATTTCACATGACCCACGCGAACTTCATCTGCTTGCTAAAAGCTGACGACTGCTCTGTCAGCAGCCCTTCCCTTGTGCTGTAAAGGGTGTAATACTTATCAGGCTGCACACAGAAACTGCAAGAGGTGTTCCTTCTCCACAGGTGAAAGAATCTACTTGCCCAGGCTGCCCTATCTTCAACTGACAATACATCTGCCATGGTCATCAAAATAAAGCTCAGACTCTTAATTCTCAATACGAGAAGGACTCTTTGAATGTAGACCAAGGTTCAGTATAAACTTTATCAGTGATTCTTTAACAACTAATGGCCTACAAAGCATTTGCTGAACTAGCAAGGTGGTGGTCCTAATGCACATACTCAAAAGCTTGCATCCTCCTTCCTCCAGCTTTGCTGCCTGAAGCCATTACAGTCTCACATACGAAGCTGGAAGTGAGGAAGAAAGATCATCCCTGCTTTGACAAGAAGCCATTTAATAAGGCTCTGTGAGGTCTCTGCTCAAGAAAAGGAAATAGGAGATGCCCTCAGACATCCAAATTGTCAGTGGAGTAGCTCCATGATAGTGCTTCACCAGCCATCATGAGGCAGCCAGGTGACTGTGGACAGTGTTTCGTGGCCCTGGGAGCTGATAGGAAGATAGCTGACCTGTGCTGCAGTCAGTTCTGGGCTGGCCAAGTGACAGTACTGGTCTATGCTGCAGAAAGCCATGACCTGCCAGGATGGTCCACCTGGCAGCCTGCTAACCAGACCCAACTAAAGGGTTTAGCTAACGTCTTTAATTCAGTCTTCTGAGTTTTCACACAATGCCTACTGATGGATCAAGCTTGCGGATAGCTGCTCGTTTCAGAGACAGGGATGGGTATAAAGCATCAGAGGATACTGGTTACAGTAGCATGTGAAGCCCAAGCATTGAAACCATCCTCCTGTGCCCAGCCAGCTCCTCACTGGGGTCCTGGAGCTGGCGCAGAGCCCCAACCCTGATGGCAGGGGATCCTGTAACAGAGCCAGGCTCCTCGGCAAAAGCAGCTGGAAGGGCTGGGGCAGCACATGAGGAAGAACTGCTTCGAACAGGCTGCTCCATGGACTCCAGCACCACAAGCCTTTCTGTTACGAAGAGACACAGCATAGAAGATCTTTTTTATGATTACTTAGATGGGGAAGGGCAGGAGGAAAAGAAGAGGCATTTGCAAAGTGAAAAATCTGTTCACTAAGCCTAAATTTAAAGTGGAATTGGAGACTCAGTTTCAAATACTGGACCTGCTATTTAATTTTAAAAGCCCCTCTGCTCTGAGGGCACCAAATGAAACATGAAGTAACACTGCACTGTCTTTTGTTTATCCCTACTACAAATGTGACAGCAGATTTGTCAATAAGTGAGCACCCTGATTTATGGCCTGATTTCATATTTATTAAGACAAGTTTCATAAAGGGATAAAGCTCCACAACTGCCATAGCTCTGTAAGATTTGCAAAAGTCCTCCCATGAAAATACTGCAAGAAATAGCTACAAGGGCTCTTTTAGAAACACTGAAATAGGGAACAGAGCAGACCAGAAGGCATTGCATTTCTGGGCAAGGAAGAGCTCAGAGAGCACTGGAGAGCTGAAGGTCACTACAATCCACCTCATGTTTTTAAAACCATCACAAGTTCTTGTTCATCAGGAGACAAAGTCTCTCTCAGATATCTCCATGGCTTTAGCTTCCCCAATAGCTTACTTAGTCAAACTTTAAGACACAGAATAAATAGTACAAATGGGAATTCCCCACCACGTGGCTGATTTTTTTTTCTTCTGGTTCACATGATGTGCACCAGGGTATTCCTCTCCAACCAGAAAGGTTTTTCAAAACAACAACAGAGAAATATCTCAAGTGTGCTCCCATTGTGTTTTAGTGTCTAGATCACAAGGAAAGTCACAAGACAGGAAATTCCTCTGCCTTTCATAGCAGTCTGACTTGAAAAGAGCGGGACTGGTTAGTTATATAAACATGGCTGTGCATGTATTTCAACAAGTTATGCTGCTCTTAATGTTTATATTGGGAGTTGGGGGGATTACATCCTTCTGCTTGTAAATCTCTACCAGTCAGTTTAAAAAGGTCTCAAAAATATGGCAATTTTTTTTTTCCTGGTCTAATTGTTACAGCCATGACATAAGAAAGAGAACTCTGCTCCAGCCACCAAATGAACTGATCAACCAGTGACTTCTATGAGAACTCCTGGCTCTGGTTCTCCCACAGATGTTGTTTCAAATGCAAAGTCCCTTTTCCTATATTTAGCTTGTGTTTTTATTGTTGCTGTGGTTTTTAATTGTTAAGCAGGCAGATTCCAACAAGTTCTTCTACTCTGTCATCCCTTCCTACCTTCCCGAGAGCCACCATCAGCCAGTTGGGCTGGCAAAACCCTCAAGGAACCACAAGCAGAGTATGTTCTGTATGCACGTCACCACTGTCTCTTCCAGAGTTTTTATGACTCTCAGCACTGTATTACTGAGTAGCCAAAACTATGTTTTTGCCTCCCAACCATATGCACTGAAGAACCAGTTAACTACTCTGCTTTGACCTGCAAAGCTTTCTTGTACCAGCTGGAGCAGCTCAGTATCTCAGTATCAAAAGCTTTGCTGCCAAGAAGATTTGTATTTGGGGTAAGAATTGATTTCAAGTTTCCAGACTCAAAAGAGAATATATTAAAAGCAATTGTAGGTGACAATCCCCTTAAAATCCTAATGCACTGCAACTTCTTCACACAATGAGGTGACACTTTTAAACCTCACCACCGTCAGCATTTCACTTCCTGAAAAAGCCGTGGGAACATACGGCCAAGTGGGCTGCAGAGAGCTGAACAACGCTCCCAGCAAAGCAGTAACAGTCCTGGAATGAAGTTCAGAGACACCTCCATAACCAATCTGCTAAAATGGACCGTTTGCAGAAACACAACCTCATTTCAGCATTCCTGGAGAATTTCCTGGAGAGGTGGAGCAACTCACCATAAATAAAAAGACACTAAGTGAAGCTCAGCATGAGGGTAGCTTAAATTGAGCAGGGCAGCATGGAAGCTGAAAGAGGGATTGTAAAGGGGAGCCTGGGCTTGACAGTATCACAGTTTCACTGAGTGTGCTCTCCCGGCCCTGCCTCTCAGTGGGCACTGATACCTCTTTCCCGCCTTGCACTCCAGTAGCCTCCCATAAAAAGCAGGAGATCTGACACAGAGATGAAAGCATAAACCAGTCGAAGATCAGTCGATTTCTTAAAGGTTAATGTAGCGTGTCTCCACAGAGGAAGCAATAATTTTGAAGGAAACAAAGAAAACAGATGTCTCAGGGTACTGGGATCGTGACTGACGCAAATGTAAATAAACCTAAAACAATTACACACAAGATTGAATCACTGACACTTGTTGCCTGTGTAAGGTATGCTTCAAACCCACAGATTTTACACAAGTTGGATTATACAATATTTTCGTTTATAAGGTCTACTATAGAATAAATTATATCAAACAGTGCTTTTACATTTTTAACATACAGTGTTAGACATCAAAAGGAGACACAGCAGGTTGTGGGGTTGTTTTTTTTTAAACTCTCCTTGATTCATCTGTTCTTTTTAAAGATTTCACAGTATAGCTGTAGCTGATAATGCAACAAGCAAATAAAATATGGTTGTTCTAGACAGAAACAAAGTCCCACGTTGATAAACACTAGCATGGGCACAGCTCTTCGGACCTGTAGTAGCATAACACCACTAATGCATTAAATTGCATTAAATTGTCTAGGTGTGTGTCCTTTCACACAAGCATTGGGAGAGCCAGAGAGCTCCTCTGGTGGAGTCAGTGGGGCTCTGGAGCCTCAACAAAATTTTGGGCAGCTCCGAATGACGACACAGGGACCATTGTGGAAAACCTCATTTAACATCCTCTCCCCGTCACACGTGTGCAGAGTAGCAAAGGCTGATTTCACAAACTAAACAAAAGGAAAAGTAACTGGCTGAACAACACCTGTGAAGAAAGATTATCAGTGCACCACATCAAGTTGATTAACAGCAGGATAACCTTATGCAATAACTCTTTGGAGCCAAAGAGTCTGGAAACTCAAGCTGCACAGAACACATTTTTCATCGGCGCACACAAAACAAACAGAACAATCACCACCACCCTTCATCTCCCATTGCTTAGCCATCTGCAGTTGCACCCAGTAAGAAAAGGCCAAAAGCTACACCGATCTACCTTCTCACACTGGTAATTTCCACACCATGTACACCTTGTACTCCTCTCTCTCTCAAACACACACTCACTGCACATCACTTCTATTTCCCCACTTTGCAAGAGCATTTCCCATTCTACAGATTTTAACACACGTCTTTAAAACCAACATCAGTTCATGTTTTGGAGGCCACATTGAAGGTAATCATGACAGAGGGAAAGAATGCCATTTTTACAAACTTCACAAAACGTTCTTACAGCTCCCAAACACTGAACAAACAAACAGAGCCAGATGTTTCCCCCAAACCCATGCAGCATTTTTAAAGGCCACACCATGGGACGAAGGACAGGGGATAAGCAGGCACAGCATGTTGTGCGGAAAGTGATTCACTTGCAGAAATAAACTGCAGACTCAGAGGTGAAATGATGGAAAACCCACTGACTTCAGTCAAGTTAGAACTTCCCCCTCAACACACAGGCTGCCAAGAGAAGTGTTCTGCCATGCCATGCAGGAAGAGAGAAAAAAATCACGTTGAAAAATTAACTTTACCAGAAATTGTCACCAAAACATTCAGCCCTTCAAGTACATCCATTTGCTGGAATCGTCTTCGATTGATGAGTGGATAAACCTTCCCCTGACCACTTCTGTCTAGCAGCATCAGACCACTTTCAGTGCCCACTAACAAGTTTACCCCTAGAAGAAACAAAAACAGAGATCCAAGTTAGTAGGCAATTTTCCACATAGCTGATAAACTGATGGTTGATATAGCAACCGTATTCAAGCAGGTCTAACTTGGTTGGGTCTCAGCAGCCTGCAGCCTAAAAGTTCTCATGATGTAGAGGCTGTCTACATTACCTGCCTGGAGTGACTACTGACGCCAAATTGCAGTGTTCAAGAGAGTGAGACTGGTAGACCATGGAGAGCTTTCTAGAGCACTAGTTCCCAAACACAAAGGCACACGGATGTTGGAGAATGGGTGATGCACAAAGTAGTACCCAAGCTTATATCTTCCAAAGATGTATTAGCTGTTGGTGGGGGGATTGGTAATAGGATGCTCTTGACAACGGCACTGTGAAAAAGCAGTGGTGGGGGCTTGGTCCCCACAGGGAAAGACAAATTTTTGTGCAGCCCTGCTGTAAAAGGATTGGCACAGGGTTGATCCTCAGCTTCCCAACAATCTTTTCCATCTGAATGTTAAAACCAGAGGAAACAGAGTAATCTTGTGTTTCCACAGATTTCTCCCTGAAGATCAAGCAAATACAGATGAGAAAAAACAGGAGGCCAGTTTCTTTCTACAAAGGTCCATGCATCCACTGGAACACTTTGCAAGAGTCTACAAAACCTTAGTACTTAAAATAAATTACATTTTTTTTAGTAATAAATATACATATATATGAGACTAGGTTTTAAAAATCTATTAATATATTATCACTCTTAAATGTCATGACTTCTCATTTGCAGTAGTGTTTTGGTCTAGGACCCCACAAACTGCAGAGATATGTCAGATACAGAGAACGGAAATCAAACCAAATGCATGACTCACTTTATTAGACTTCTGTGGTGCAATCCCAATGTAAAACTTGTCATCCTTAACCATAATAAAATAATGAAATAAGAAATGTGAAACTCACACAAGGTGATCATAGTTGCATTGCTTAATGGCTTTAATCCCTAGTCACACAATTAATCCCCAGGTATAACTATACTGGTGCCAATGGAGGTATCATCAGGGTTGATCCTGTAATTAACTTCTTCTAATGCAGCACATGGGCCCCATGCACAGAAATCTGTATCTTGGTAGCATCTATAGCAGTGACATGCCTTCTCACAGTATTGAAAAAGGGCATTGCTCACAAAAGCGAGTAACACTACCTAAACACCACCCCAGTTACTAGACATGGGAGCAGCTTGAAAAAGGGAGGGGTTCATGAGGTGCCTCCCCAAGGGAACAGGGTGTTAGGGGAGAGCAGAGCCACAGCCAGGAGGAGGTAATGATGGGGAAGGGATGTGAGCTGCTGGTGCTAGGGCACTCTAAAAAGCCGCTGGCTGGATGCAAAAAACAGATGTAGCCCACAGAGAGGTCAGAAACCCCCATGCATCTCCATTTTACTCTTTTTTCAGTGAGTAAACTTCAGCGGTCCCAGCACTTCCCAAAAACCATCATGTCTCTCTGCTCAGATTTGCTGCTCTGCTATTCCTCTGCCTCCTTCAGGCAGGAGAGCCCACCAACACTGACAGGCACAGAACCTATCTTGGGAGAGGGCCTGCAACCCTCCCGGGCTCTCCTTCAGCTGCTGACATCTCCTCCTGCCTCCGTATCCCCCTACCTGGGTCTGCACCCACTGGCTCCAGTCCCACAGTCCCCTGTCTCCCATACTGAGAGGCATCCCCGGACTGGGAAAGGGGGGAAGGAAGCAGGGAGAGCAATGCATGCACTGAGGCAGTGCTTGGCACAGGCTGCGGCAGCACCAAACTGGCTGAGGAGCCGCCCAGCACTCAGTCTCCTCTCCCATTGACTGAAGTTGTCAGTGATCCAGCTTTCACACACATTTCTTGTATTTTTTTCAGCATGGAATACTGTACAAACAAAGCCACATGGAAACTTCTCCCTCACAGTCCCTCCCCCTCTGTGTGTCAGGGCTCAATCGCTCTTGCCTCAACCCTCACCTCTTCCTCTGCTGCCTTTTGCGATGCCATTGTTTCTGCTTCAAGTTTACACACACACCTGTCCTCAACCCTATCCTTTAGTTATAAGCATTTTGAGATGAAACCAATGAGGTAGCACACTGGTGGCAAGCAGTGCCTGTATTTTAAAATGCAGGTGCTGTCTTCATTCACAGCCAGCCGAGCTCTTCTACTGCCACCCTAAAATTAAACAGTTCTGGTTTTTCAAACAAATGGAAATGCTTCCTGAGAAAGTACAGGCTCTCTGTGGGGGCTGGGTGTAAAAATCTATGCTACTGCATCCATATCATTAATGTCGACTTTCACCACTCGGTACTAGAAGAAATACCAGTAGACCTAGTGCAATCAGCAACCTGCCAGATACTATAGCATTTCCACTGTCGAGGACAAAGCACAACAAAATAAAGCAAGCTCCCCTCTTTTCTGAATAAGAGAGATCACTATGAAATGGCTTGATTTGCTTAAGGGTAAAGGAAGCTAAACCTTATCAAGAAATAAGCATGTGTACCAGCTTACATCACCATCAGTTTGGCTCTAAATGTTCAACAAGGAAGTGCTTTGTTAGAGCTGTAAAACACCTCTAGGATTTTACACCTGTATTTTAAATCACCATAACAGTCAGATACATAGATCAAAGAAATAGAAAACCATTAACACAAATTGCCATGGGCAAAACAAGACAGATCAGAGAAATTATGAGTCATCTTTACTGATCCCAAATGATTTCTCTCTGCCTTCACCATCTCACAGTCTGAAAGTTTACATTTGCACAAGTCTTTTAATTTTATCAGAGAATTATTAATATGAATACATGTAGAAATAGCATTAGAGTAAAAATTCTTACCAGTAAATTCTGGAAATAAAGAAAACAGCAGAAAGGAAGATAAGGTGTTGGGAGAGCTATTTAATTGACATGGCTTTGCAGGCAAGAAGAACAGGACAACAGTGCTGTTCTAAGAAACAAGAATATCTGGAAATAACCCCAAAAGAGAACTAAAGTCTTAGAAAGAGCTATGAAAATGTAAACAAGAAAAGTGCATGTGTTACCTATACAAACATCGTGTGACTCAGGGGAATGGCCAATTCTCTTCTTCATAGTCTTTAAAATGATATGCACATTTACAGTCTGTTCAGTTTAGGGATACTAGATAAATATGTACGTAATATACACAAGCATCATCTGTTAACATCTGGATAATGAAAAAATTCACATGGCCCCATAGATTCTAGCCAAGAAAGAAACGACAGAACAGATAAAAGCTTTCACTGGTGCTGCAGCAGTGATTCCCCACTGTAGCAGGCAACAAGCACTGCTCTAAGCCTTTCACCAGTGCAGAATCTTGACTAACTGTCTGACACTGGCATAAATCACCCCTTGTGACAAGAAGGCCAGACACACTTCATCAGCTGACATCCCCTACCCAGCTTCTCTCAGCAATAACCACTCTTAACAAAACCAAGCCATGGTCTCACACTGAAAAATGTCTCTCCTACCCTTCTCTTTTCCCTCTTCCTTCCTACGTAAGCTGATGACTGAGGTGGAAACTCATCTTACAAAACACAGCTTAATGAAGCTCTACAACAATACATTAGCAAGAGGCTCAAGAAGATTTTTTTTTTCAAATGGAATACTCTATGTGCACCAGGTGTACAATGCAAAGATGAGCACAAGTTCCCAAATGTTGCACGAGATATACTAACAGGGGTTAGAGAGAAAACGACATCCTGATCAGCTGAGTAAAGTCTCATCTGTGCCATCAGAGGCATATATAGAGCAGTGTGAAGCAGAAGCAGCATAATGATAATCAGCTCTTATAACAAATATACATTGAATATACATTGAATAAATGCAGAGAAACAGTGAAGGTTTCAGAGATACGTTCTCAAAGACTGTAAGCTCATACTGGCATGTCTGCACTTCAGAAGTGCAGGAGGCAAGGGAGGAACAGGTTTGCATTACCCCATAAGGCAGCACATAGTATCTCAGAATTGAATCTCTTCTTGTATTTGCGAATCTCTGGTGTATCACTCTGTGGCCGCGTATTCGTGGGATTCACATTGACAACTGATCCTTTCCGTGTAGGGTCTTGCCTTATTGCCTCTGATCTCATTGCTTCACTAGAAAATCCTACTGAAAAAAAAGAAAAGTAAAGCGCTTGTAATAACCCTTACGTGTTAAATTCTGGCCATATCTCCTTTACACCAAACAACCCATATCAGTAACTGAGAATACTGAGCAAGTCTTTCTTTTTGTAAGAAATGTAAATGGCAAAAGAAATAAACTATGCAATCCACTGCAAATCAAATAAAAAGCATGATGGTAACACTCGTAAGTACTTTAAAGAGCCAATGAAGTTACTGAACCCTTCTTCAATTGTTGTCTTCAGCTACTTTACTTACCCACAGAAGTCACAGTTGTCCCACTAGATGGAGAAATCTGTAGTAATCTGGGGTCTATAAAAGGTGTAAAGGAGGAGGAAGATTTGTGTTTCTGGAGTGTGTTACTAGCGGACTGAGTCTGCAATGTAAATTTCAACTTTATTAATATTAATGACAACAACAAGCACGGATAGCAACAACCAACATTTTAAAGTCACTACAGAATTATGCTACAGAGCCTCCCCAAGCTTTTATACTTCCTTTATACGTACACAATGCACTGCAGGCACCACACCTGAACTACATACATATGCACACTGCACGTGTTACTGTGAAATGCAATTAGCTAAATCATTGTCCCTGTCACCTCAGCTGCTAGCAAAGATTTTTAGGACTGGCCACTACAATCAGGTAAAAAGTAAGGGGAACGTCTGTTTTCTTTAAAATCTGCTTAAATCTGCATCTGCAAGCTGTCCACTACCTACAACTTTTATATTTATGAAGCATCTCCTAAAGTGAGCGAGTTTAATAAATTATGAAGCTTGATCTCTTGGCTTGTGCAACAAAATCAGAACCACCTGGGATCAAGCATTCACTTCTAAAATGGGTTAAGTTTCAGTGTCCACTATTGTTTGTTCTCCCTATTTTGTGAAACCTGAGCCTCTTGCCAGAAAGCTGCAGCTGGTGATTCTTCCACCTTTATTTGACAAAGCAACATATTAAACCTGTATTGAACAAAGGGGCTCATTAGTGTGGAAGGTGTAGCAAACGGTGATATGAAGCTATGAATATGTAGTGGATAAAATCACTGGTGCTTGCTGAGTTATGTGATCTAAACATGAAAAAACACAAAGAAAAGAAGACGACAAGTGAAACAATGAACTGTTAAAAGTGGAAATGGAACAACTTAAAAACCCTTGCCAGTTTAGTATTATAGTGACAACATTGCATACTGAAGCAGAACGGGACACATGAAGAAAAAAAAAAAAGTATTTATATAAAGGGCGTGCATGTGGGTAAGTCATACCAAGCAGTACTGGGTTTTTGCTCAGCTTTATGCAAACATAGTTACAGACACTTCTTTATCATCAACTAATCTTCAACCTCTGATCTTTCTAAGCCTCTACTCTCTGCACAAAAAAAATAGCAATGGATCCTAGGAGTGTTATCGCTTCCCTGCACAGCTCAATACCAAAAGGCTCCTTCACCACCAGCTATAGCCACAGCTTCTACTTCCCAAGCTAAGTTAACTGAACCCTGCTTATTTATTGCTTAGATCAAAGTAATGAGCAGGCATATCTCTGGATGAATCAACTGATCTCTATAACCTACAAGACTGTGCTTTCAGAAAGATCAAAGACCAATGAAGCATAGCTGAAAATTAAGTATTATGCTAACCGAACTTCCAGAAGGAAACCCTCCCACCCACCCTCCTGCTACACGATTCAGAAGCATTCAGTCTGCCCAGCTCACCACAACCTCTTCTTCTCGTCACAGCATTTGCATGCCTACATGGCAGGATGTCTCTACCCTGAGAAGCAACTGCTTGTTTTCAACGAGTTTTGCTCCCCCTGTACCACTCCTTGCACACAGAAAGAGGCTCTCCCTGAGAGCCAGGCTGGCCACCCAACCAGGAATGGAGCCACCACACTGGGCTCCTTGCTTAGCGTGAGGGCTGGTGAGGGGTGAATTATGTCCTTCATTCATGCATGTGCACCTCCTCTGCTGCAAGGGGTTACACACACGTGAAAGATCGGGCTTGTCCACCAGTGCTTGGTGAGTAAGGGCTTGCTTCTCCACCTGGAGAAACACTGGTGGAGAACAGTCATCTTTGCACAGCTGCTTTTCAGAGTACACACATACTTGGAAAAAAACAAAGACTTCCCCCATTCATCATTCCCAAATGATATCCCAGGCTTTTACAACCCTCCCAGGCAACACCTGATTTGTTCACCCAGCCCATGTGGCAAGCTTTAGAGAGCAAAATCCCTACACAGCTGCTTCCTCTCCCAAAGGGTGAGTTTCCACAAGCATCATCATAGGTGCGGAGTTACTAGCCCAGCCTTTACTGAGAAAGCCAAAATTAACCGCTAATTTTTAAGAGGCACACTGCTTGCAATTAGCCTGCTCCCCAGAATAAAACAGAATTAAAAAATAAAAGAGTATTGGCTTGAAAATGCAGTAGTCAAGTTTAGTTCAAAACGAACGCCATGCAATTAATGACTCACTGAGAGGAAGCAAAAATAGTAAACTGGCAAGTTTGGCATGGAACTGCTCTAGAGTTAAGGGCTTCTTACACAGAACTGAAATGTGTTATTTGGGGGGCGGGAACAAAGGTGACAGAAAAAAAAAGCAGGGGAGATTGGCTGGAGTTCCTTTGCAAACTAGCTACTAGGCAATGCTGCTATAACCCTACGAAAGCAGCCAGCTGTGGTGTAAGACATACCTCATTAGTAGTTAGCTTGTCCTGGGGTGTCTGTGGGGACATGGTGGGTGTCGGCTGGCTGGAGGATGGGGAGGAGGAGGTGGAGGAAGTGGAGGAGGAATGGCTTTGCTGTAAGAGATCTGGCAAGAGGTGAATGCGACCGGCAAAGCCATTGCTCTCATGATGGCTGGCACGCTTTTTGTCAACTGTACTCTGCAGAAAAAACAGGCACACTTGTCTTGCTCAAGTGCTGCTTAAAGGTCTATATCCCTAACAACCTCTCTCCTTCTCTCCCTCGCTCTCTTCCTACCTTTTAACATTTATTTTTTTAAAATAAACTGATATCCATGCCTTGCTGCCTGGATGGAAAGGGAAGGTGGGCAGAGCTACTAGAATTCAGCAAATTCCCACCTCTTCCGGCAGGCAAAAGCTTAGTTCCTGTGGTTGACTTGCACAACCAGTTCCACTAATTAACAAAAGAGTAACTGCACTGGTAAGTCTTCCATCACAATGCGGACAAGCACATTTTTTGGGGCAGGAGGAGGATTTCTTCCTCTATTGCTTTGTTTTAAACTAACTTAAGTCCTATACAGACACGAGCTTGGACTGTCTGGCAAATGCCTTCAGCTAACTATTTAAAACAATAAGGATGAAATCTTAATTTTCAAACCAGAGGGCTCAATTAAGAAATTTGCATTCATTTGTGAAATTCAGAAATGCGATTACCGAGGAAACTCCTATAAGCTAGCACGCTCATTAACACAAAAGCTCATTTAAAAGCAGGGAATAATTATCTTTCAGAAGCACAAGAATGTAATATTTTCAGAATCAAAGGCAACAACACAGTGCTCTAGCTCTGTCCACATTCTCTGCCTTGCCACCTATTTTGCTTCTCCATTCCCCACACTAACTGTTGCATGAATTTATATGTACATGTGTGCGTGTGTATGTTATCTGAGTGGTCTGTATGCCCTCAACTATGCGTTCAAAACAATTTAATAAAAACCCTGAACGCTCTCCCCCAGCCTCCCTCCCAGCCCCACTCCGGAGAACCATGTTTGGTTTTATGGTAAAACTAAACTACGTTCTTGCTCCAGGTACTTGCTCCAAACCCCTGCAGCTTTTCTACCCTTCTCTCCCACAGACTTTGAGGTACTCTGCATGGTGCTGGCATGGGTGTCACTGGGAAGCATGCAAAACAGAAGCAAGGGGTGAAGGGCTACTCTCTTCTTTGCATGCATCAAACATCTTGCTCATCTGAAATTCACTACAGCTGTGTCTTGATAATACAAACAACAAATATAATGTAGAAACAGCATGGGTGAATGAGCGAGTGGGTTAATGAGCACAGAAAACGTGCAGCACGGCACAGGGAAGGAAAAGCAATACCTGTCGGACAATTAAGGTGCCCTCCTTAGAAGGAGTCAAGGCAGGTTCACTCTCCACATCATCATGGACAATCATGGTTTTCACTGACTCTGTTTCACCATTGCTCAAGTTCAACGTTGACCTATTTGCCGGATAAGAAATAACTGGAGTGAGATAATCGCACGTGTGCCCTCGCTTTCGTTGCCCTGCACCAAGGCACACTCAAAATTAATTTATATTGTGACCAGAGTGGAATATTTACATAATCTGCCTAGAAAAGCTCCTCTATTTAAAAAAGAAAACAACAAACATCGGGAGTTTGTTAAACAGTGCTTCTTGTTTTACAACAAATCAAAGGAGAAGAGGGAAAGGACATAACTCATAGAAGCCTACTTTTTGAAAAGATTACCCCCAGTGTTTAGAAACGTGAACATACAAGGCCACTATGTCTTGCTCATACATTGCTGTAATCTTAAAGAACTAACATACAAGCCAAAATACCCAATGTTTTTTTCCTTCAACCACCTAAGAGGGAAAACAGAAGCAAGACACTGTTAGAAGAACTAACACTGCTCGGACATCATCTGGTCCAGAAGTAGATTCATCTGCTCCTTCTTGTTCCATATCATCATCTTCCTCATCCGTTGTCCCTGACTCCTCACTTGAGGATGAATAATCCGTTACTTTATGTGGAGGCCGCACATCCTCTACCGCTCGCAATTCCTTTGCCAACGCAGTTAAATCCTGATAGGAGAGGGAGGAAAAAATTGATGTTGCAAGGAAGAGAGGAGAAGAGTTTGCAACACAAACCCACAGGATTAGTGTCCAAGTTTGCTCACTTGTCTACTGCTGTGTTTCGGTAGCCGCAGCAGTACTGTTTCCTTTGATTTGTTCATTCCTGATAGTTACCAAAACTCACTTTCCGATAAATTAAAGGACCAAAAGAGTCAACCTAAGGAGGCTTTGCCATATTATAGAAAAATGTGTATACTCTCAAACCAAACTATCCTGATTAAGACTTCCGTTTATCCTATTATACTACCTGAGGGATATACACAAGCACCGGGCCCACTCTCACACAGTCGTTGACTGTCACAGTTCATTTTCCTAAACTTTACAGGTGAATAGCATCCACCACAAGAAATCTAAGCAGCAAGGTAGCAGAAAGATCCTAAGACTTATTGAGCCACACAAGGCACAGTCACAGAGAACCGATCTTGTAAATTTTTGATCCACTTTCAGCTGCATGGATCCACACTATGGAGTTCACCTGAGAAGTCAGATTCATTAGCAACAGCTCAGTCACACATGACTGTCAAAAAGTATGGGATATAAGCTGCTCTTCTGTCTGAAGCTTGGAGTGTGGGCAAACCAGGTTTGCAGTCAGTGCAATCTGCTCTCAATTGTGTAGCTATGCTTTATTTAGCTGAATACAGTTTATGGCAAATACTTCACACATTTTATTATTAAAAGTGAAGGACCAACAACCTCTGTTTCTTTAAGAGAGCAGCTTTAACTGACAGATTTGGGCGCTAATGCGGCATCATACTTGCAAGAGAAAGAAGTTTTAAGTTGGAAATACTGTGAAAACCCACTGTGATCCCCCAGCTATAACTGGACATAGAGCTGTAATCAACTGCAAGAGCAGCCAGAGAAAGAAAATGTCAGAAATCTTTCTTTCACAGAAAATAGCAACAATTTAAGGTCTTACCACTTCTCCCTTCACCATTCAGCCCAGCATTGGCACATTCAGGTCAAATGCATGATCATTGGTCCAGCCCCAGGAAGGAAGCACAGGATTGAAAGAGAGAAAGGCAAAAGTTAGGAAGGAAGACCAGAGAGCAGAAATCAATTCCAGAAGCAGAGAAAATCCTAATGTTTAAAGTACTGTGATGTGTGCAGGCAATTGCAGAGCCCAGGATGTGCTGTTAAGGCCCACAGATGCAAACTCCAACTCGAGCTGAAGTTCACTCCCAATGGCACTATGAATGGGCTGTACTTTTTGTGAGCCTATCTGAAAGAGAAGGGGGATGCAGGAAAGTGGATGCAACTTACAGCAGGCTTGATAGGTCTGAAGACTTCCTTTTTCTCTTCAGGCTTTTTAGGTGCACTTTCATGACGCTGCGATGGTGAACCCTCTGATTTGGATGATGCTGTGTGTGTCAAGACCCCCAAAAAAAACACAGAACACAACAGATTAAGCAGGGAGCTAAAACATGTTTTCTTACTTCACTTTGCGGTGGGGAAGAAGGCTATCAGGCAGTGCCTGGCTGCAAGAGCTGTTTCACTGTCATGTTGTCCCTGAAGGACTATACAGAAAACATAATAAGCTGTGATCTGTATAGGTGCAGTTGACCTATGACTGAAGCCAAAGTAAACTATCACACAGTTGTAAAGCAAAGAAGGTACCTCAAGTGTGGCCACAAGCTGGAAAACCTGCATCAGCATCCAATGTACTCCAGCTGAGACCTACCCATAGCAGTCTGCACCCAGTCAACAACCACCAAGGTGATATGCAACAAGCATCAAAACATGCCTTTGCACACATGAGGAAGTGAGCTAAGAGACCATAGAGACTGGGCTGTTCACACATAGGAAAATGCAGCAGTGACTGGATGTGAATCAAAGAACAATAAAACACTTTTACAACGACTTTGGCACCTGCCGTCTTTCCCAAGCAAGGACATTCAGCCAAGGGGGGCACTGGAAGGTAATCCATCTTTGATAGTGCACACTCAAAGGTCTTTCCCAGTGAGGGTTATCATCTTCATTATTGAGTGTTTTACAATTTAATAAATTTAGAAACATGACGTTATGGATGGTAGGGGAAGGACTTACATCTCATCCGGAACCGCTCTCCAGATCCACTCTGAGAGCCAGGGTGGGATCCAGGCTGTGAGCCAGAGTTGCTTGAACCCGAAGAACTGCCACTGCCTGGCCTTGGTACAAGCTTCTCCACCCTTTCCCACAGCAGACGAGGCTCTATATTGCTGTTATCAGGGAAGGGAAGAAGTCTTTGTCATGCACTTCAGTTACAGATTCCCGTTAATAAATTCACTCTTCCTTGGTGTTTTGCTAATAATTCATCTGAAAGAGCACTTAACACTGTGAGGGCATCAGTAATGCTTCACAACCCAGGCAGCAGCTCCCTTTGAAATACCTATTACCTTATTTAGGATGGTGAAAAAAGAAAAGTTTAGGTTAGGTGTAAGCTATTAGTTTTATCTGGAACTGACTACTTGACATTTTATGTATCTAACCTGAAGTGGACAGTTCTCTTAGCTTGCATGCAGCAGGTTTAAAATTGTCTCAGAAGTGCCTTGGCCACCCAAGCACAAAAGCCAAAAAGGTATGATTGCCTGTCCCTCTCTGAATACCCTCACCCCTGTCCAGTGACCCAATTCCAGGGTGGCCTGTACATGTTGCTCCGCTGAGCTCTGGGGGCAGCCCCTTCCTCTTCCTTCCTGACTTCACATGCTCTATGTCACAGCTCATGGATGCTTCTCTCCCTCTTAAAGTCTGGTTCTGGCCCAGAGGCCAGAAAGTTTCTGACATTTCTTCACTTCAGATGTTAAAACTACTTCTGCCACTTACTACTGCCAGTAACCACCACAGGATGCCCAAGACGACCTGTTACACCAAAAGGCAAGATGTTAATGAATGGCCACATTTTTTCCAGAAATCTTAGGATATTTTTAAATTATTGCTAAAGTCACAGGGCAGGCAACTCAAAGGAGAAGAGGAAAGAAATTTTGCCAGGGTTTGTTGGCACACATGCTGCACCAACAGAAATCAATCATTAATGAAAAAGGGATGCAAATTCATCTTCCTTTCACATCCAACAGACAATTCCAAAAGCTCTCTGGAAATGCCTGGCTTCCCATGAGCCTTTTCCTTCCAATTCAAGAAAGGCAAGAACATGTAAGCTTACAAACCTCGTGGAGTTTCTTTGACCTGCTTGGTTATTTTGCTGCCCACTACCCTGCAGGGGAGAATCACGGCGGGACAGGACTGGTGATCGGGATGTTGTTCTCACAGGTACCTTGGGAGAAAAAAAGTTGTGTTAAACACATGAAGAGGAGAGAGAGAAGAGGAAGATTAAACCTCTCCTGCTACAGAATATATTCTTAAGATTTAAAAACACTTAATTCTAAGTCCAAGCTAGCATCAATGACCAAAAGCAATAAACAAACACCCACAAAACCAAGAGCCTTAGTTGGGATGCTGTTCAGATTTTGAAGAGAACTCAAGTTTAGTTTTAACATTATATAGCTTTTCATAGTTGCCACACAAACACATACACACCCCACTACCCTCTAACTACTGAGACATTCTAAAAGAATATGGCATTTTGACTGAAGCAGGGGAGGCACAAAGCAATTTGCTGAAACAGCATGAGAATTAGGAGAATAAGCTCAGGGGAACCAAACAAATGCCTGGGAATGGATCAGCAGAAGGCAAAGACTGGTGGGGGAGCAAGAATATATTCAGAAGAAGCAAATCCCAGTGGATGGGAGGGGGGGTGGGAGGGGGAAAAGAGGAGGTAATATATTGAATGTTTCCTTTTTGTTCAGTTCCATCTCAATTTTAAATATGTGTATGATTCATAGTTTGGGCTGATAACAGATGAAGAGGAAAATTAACTCTGAGCAATAACCTCAGGGATATTTTAATTTTTTTCCTGAATATGGTAATGATTTGTTAACTTTGCATAATAAATTGTCTCTCTGAAATAGCTGCATTCAATAAATAATTGCCAATTTTATATGAAGCTTCAATATTGTACTTGAGGTTGATTACCACTAACCCATTGACTAAACACCTATATTATGATCTGCCTTCCAAAATACTGTTGTTACCAATGCAGGCACAAGGGCACGGTCTTCCCACTGCCCAGGGTATCACATCCTTAAAAAAATAATAATTAATAATAAAAAAATAGCACACATCTGTCTTTCTACTTCTTACCCTTGGAGGCACCTCGTCACTGTCTGATCTAGCCCAAGCCTTTTGGGTGGGGTCGGGTACCTCCGACTTAGAGTCAGAACTCTGATTTAGCACTTCACTGCGTGAAGGTGGATATGGGTCCTGGGAACGAAGATGGTGATGAGCAAATTTGGGAGAAGGGTCACTGAAGGAATGGGATCGCGAGACAGGGGAAACATTGTTCTTGAGAGATGCCAGATGGGACCACTGTACCTTACAAGAAAACAAAACATAAAACATTCAATGCGCTCAGTATAACTGGCTTTCCAATTAACACAGAATAAAGGCAGGTGGGGCAGGCAGAGACAAATTGGTTATGGCATTAGGTAAGCGTGGGGTGGAATCAATGCACTTAAAAGCAAGGCAAGCGCCTAAAGAACGTAACAGACTGAAAATACAGCACATACGCATTTTTTGTGAGATACGCTCTCCACATACACATACACTGGTGCCCAAAAGAAAAGGCAACCTGATGATATCTGCACTACGAGCCTGAGTCCAAAGGCCACTCAAGACAGAAGTTGCCTGCTGTTCCCCAGTCTTCAGTGGGCTTTGGTCAGGTCTCATGGCAGCACTGGTGGGTTGGGAAATTTGAAGTGGATACCCAATTGAAGAAATGTACAAAATTAAAGAATGCTGTAAAATGTGCAAACCAACAGACATTTACGTTACTTAATAAATTTAGGAACTAAATACAGTTCCAAACTTTTGGAGAAAGACCATAACACAAAAGCCTTTATTCCTTTACAGCCATTGCAAGATATATATATATTAAAAACCCATAATATATATTGCATACAGTATACATATGTACAATGCATATTATACTTAAATCATATATGTACCATATACTGTACATATATACATATTTATACACAAACTAAGCACGCACGTACATGCACACATATTCAATTATACACACTAAGAAGGCACAACACTGACTCCAGAGTTAGAACTCGTCTGGGATTTCCACTGAAATCCATATTGACCCTTCAGCCTACTCCCTCCTTGTGCACAAAACTGCATTTCAGACTTAATTTCTGAAAGTAAGGGAAGAGGAAAGGCCATAACTGAGGAACATACTGTTTTCACACCTAATAATTAAGCAAAACTTTGCTTTCAACCTCAGTTTCAGTAGGCTGGTTGTATTTGTTCTTATATGATTATTATTTCCTCAATTTTAATACACACAGCTGTTGAAGAGTCTGATTATCCTTAATATGAGTGGAAGACCCAGACTTTAAAAGTAACTGGAACAGAGAGCATGAAGATACAAGTCCAATATTTTGAAATAGTCATAGAGGTTTGAATAAAAGCCAGGAATTAATGAGTAAGAGATGAAGTTTTGTCCTGGTTTCTCCCACTCTCCCATCTGCTCAAATTCTCCTGTTGCCCAACCAAGAGTTGCAATACCTAATCACAAGCAAGGATGGTTTTAGCTTGCACTATAATCAACAGACTTAATTTGGAAGAAGAAAATTCTGCATGGAAACAGAGGAACTGAATGCAGAACAGTACCGTTTAATTCAGCATATCTACATCACTCAGAATTTAGGGGCTATATCTAAGTTTTAGTCAAAGGTTACTTTTTAAATCCATGCTGTAATTCCTATGAGATACAGATACCAAAATCTGGAGGCTCTTCATTAGAAAATGACAGAATGATGGCAGCCACGCAACTCAATCATTTCAATGAATTTCTGATTTCCTAGGGGTGGTACAGAGCTCTTTTTAGCAACTTGCTTTTCTTAGTCGTGTTTTGTAAATTAGTGCCCATACTAAGAAAAACCACTAGTTTAGTTAGCTTTTTATGCAAGAATTTGAAAAACTAAGGAAGCTCACTTATTTTCTGAGCATCCTCTTTGGTAGTAAATATCTTGCATAGATCAAATTTTGAATTGTAGAAGTGTACTGCAACTGTCACCAGTGTCTAGCCTACCATTCCTCCATTGCACAGATAATAATAGACAGCAACAGCTCTAATCTAATTCTAATATTAAAGAAAATCCCACACCAAACCCACAAATCCATCAGTTTATCAATAAATTAAGCAAAAATAGACAAAGAGCAAATTTCCTGAATAAACTGCTTTGTGTAACAGCACTACCCTTTACATAAGACTTTCTATGTGCCAAGATCTGCAAATCTGAATGAAACATGTTGGGACTTCTGCATTTCTTCCAGGCTCACTGAGATTTTCCTGGGCACTTACCTGAGGCTCCACCGGCCTCTGCAGGGCAGGCTGAGCAGGTTCTGAGTTTCCATTGGAAAAGGACTCTGATCTTGAAGGCACTGGTGGCTCCAACACTTTGCCCATCTGCTTAGACTGTGCTTCAGGGGAGCTCTGATTAGTTTTTCTAAATCTCTCCTCCACCTATGCCAAAATAAATGGAAGTTAAGCCTGGAGTCAATAAAATCAATTACAGTAGAAATACGAAGCTGACTACCACCTTTCCTTTACCATAAAGAAACCAAACACATTTGGGGCTTGGCAGGATTTTTTCCCTACAACTTTCACCAGCAATGTAAAACATAGAGTGAATTCACCAAAATTGCAAGTAAGCCAATATGGAAAATCCATACTAAGAAAGAGGTTACAGCAGGCAGTAAGATGTCAAGTGATATGATGAAAGACCATTATGAAGCTTCCTTCTGCCTAGACTAAATAGTATTTTCCTCACAGACAATAAAAAAGATATGTGAAAACAGAAACAACTTTACAATACAAAACATATTTCCCATTGCTATCCCTTACTGTAGTTACCCACCTTACTCAACCAATGTTACTTAATTATCTGCTCTCCTGTGCTTGTCTCTTTGGCAGTGCAGGAAGAGACAGGATATGCTTCTCTACCTGGTAATACTGGAGGCTGTTCAGCTTTAGGTAACAAACTGTAGGACTGGTCATCCTCTCTCTTATCAGATAGTCCCAAAATGACCTCACAGACTGCAGAGAATGGCCCCAGTAGCTTGTTTCTGGTTCTCTGGGTTGTGTAGAACTGATCAAATACTAACGCAGAGAGCTTTTCAAGGGGTAGACTAAATGAGAAAGCGCTCAGTCCTCATGCAGAAATGTTGTCTCTTCCAAGGCCACGGCATTGGGAACAAAGCCAGTGATACAAAGGACAAAAGATGAAGGAAATACCCTCCCACTTCCTAAGACAGTCTGTTGCTGGAATCAGGGCAGCATGCGCGTTTCTGCCAGGGGACCTGGCGCTGAGGTACACTAAACTCTCAGAACTTTATCAAAGTGTCAAAGAAAGATCAAACTTGCAGCTTGGGCTGATTTCATTTGTTGAGATGCTGCTCACAACATTTGCTCTAACCCTTGTGCCTGGAGCACAAAACCAGTATTGGGGTGGTTTCCTAATTGTTCCCTAGTAGTGATGGTCTGGAGAGACTGGCAGTTCATATACCCATACCAAGAAGACAGAGGCAAGTTTCCATGATTCCTTAGGTGGGATGCTTTACAAACCCAACCCACCTCTGTTTTTCAAAATTTGAGGACAGTAACAGTTTGCTCGTGGGAACAAGCAGACAAGCTTCTGCAAGGTCTACACAAAATACACCATGTCTGGGGAAATACAACAATAATGTAGGCATGCATCTTCACCATACAATCATTTTCACCACTGTCTTCAACTTCACAGAGCCATCCTTTAAAGTTTAAAAACCAGGCCAGACTCCTTGTTATAAATAGAACAAGGAAAAGCCCCAAGTCTTTCTGTCTGAAGGAAAAGGCTTTCATGTCTCTAGCTGTAGATGATAGGAGGTTTCCTGCACAAAGCACACAAACTGCACAAGCCACAAGTCCTTAAAACCAGGAAAGAGGTGGGAAGGAGACAACCAGTGCATCCCTGGATAGAAACACTCATCGGACTCTCTGGTCCAGAAACTGGTATTAAGCCTTATTTCTTGCCCTAATCTCCCCTGTTTCCCAAAGCAAATCTTACAAGTCCTTTCCTTATATCCCCATTGCCACTGGAATGGGAAAAAAAACCCCTAATCCCCTTTAAGACTTTACCAGAACAGGGAAGCTAGCCCACTTCGGCTTATGATCCTGATAGCCAGCATCTTCATAGATGGAGACTTTCTCTGGAGAGCAGTATACCTTAAAGTATGAGGCACAGAACACTCACTCCAAATCCAATGTCAAGAATGACATAAGAATTAATGCCTGCTTTTAATCATAGAATCATAGAATGGCCTGGGTTGAAAAGGACCATAGTGATCATCTAGTTTCAACCCCCCCGCCATATGCAGGGCCGCCAACCACTAGACCAGGCTGCTCAGAGCCACATCCAGCCTGGCCTTGAATGCCTCCAGGGATGGGGCAAAGATTTAAGATTAACTGGTGTTGCTCCCACTGCCAGGCACCAAGATATAATGGCTATACTTCTAGCACATGTACGCAGCAATCTCTGGGAAGATCTGACCGCTAACACAATTCTTCTCTGCCTTCACTTTACTCCTTCTATCCAGAGCAATTACCAAAGAAAAAGACCACAACAGAAAAATAGCCGAGTCAGTGGTTCTGCTAAAGTATGTAACACTTCGAATCTTCACGAGTTTCTCTCCTTTTCATCTCTGAAAGGTAAATGGAAGATGAGGAACACAGATGGTTCTGCATCCCTCCAAAGCTAGCCTTCAGGTTGGACAGGAATCCTGGATTGGCACGGTACTTTCATTGAGGAGGGCCAGGAGGAAGGACAGGAGGGCTGGTTCCATGCCTGCACCACCATATACTGGACAAGTCCGAACAACTTCTGAGAGAGAGAAACATACCAGATACTTCAGCCACCAAGAGGAATGGATGAGATAGCACAAACACGGTTTATGAAGAGCTTGAACAACAGCATCTACAAGAAAATGAGTTTGTGCTCACCAAGCCCAAACAGCGATACTTCAAAGGCAATGAAGCACTACTGGACAAAGGTGGACTGAAAGCTATTTTACCATGTTCAACAGCCCCAAGTATTTTTTTGTTCTTGTTCCAAAGGGTATTTACCTAGTTCCCACATGTTGGTGATGAATGCTATTAAGAGCTTAGACCAGTATTGCCCAGTCTAGTGGTTTGTAGGCAGTATGGTGCTCAAGGGAAATATAAGACCACTGAAAGAGAGCCAAGTACACAGCAAAGAGGCAATTACTTGCTTAGCGATACTATCCCTGGACCAGTGAAGACAGGGGACCACTCACTGAAACAAACAGCACTCTGATGATTTCAGATTGACTTGCAAGTGCGCAAGTCCAAGAAGGCAGCACCACAGGAGCTTCAGAAGGGCAGGACATGATCTAAGAAGAGAATACTTAACACTTCAAAAATGAACCAATGAAATTCAGATTTGCGTTCACGAGAAGGAAATTTCCAAGAGTATGGGCTAAAGCACCGAACGTGTAAAGAGGTGCTGTGTGCAAGCATCCTTCATAGGTTCATGCTTTCCAATTGCCTCCCAATTTTCAATTGCCAGTACTTGCCAGAGGCACAGCTTGCCAACTGCACCAACGCTTTCTGTGAAAACATGTCTGATGGAAGTGCAGATGAGATTAACTTTTTGACATGATGGTTCCAAAACCAGGTCCCTTCAGTTTGCAGTCTTCCAGAATTTCTTTCCACCCTTTAGACTTCAAAACTCTGAACTCCAATGATTGCAGCAGAATACTCAGAAGTACCCCTTGGGTTTGGAAACCATTGGCCAACATTTTAAAATATCTTGCCCCTTATGAGTGATGCTTTGGTCTCCAACTGAACTACAGCAGAACCACAAGAAACCATGATGCCAGCAGGCAGGGGGCATAGAAGCAGGTAGCAGATTCCTGTCCACAAGCAAGACTTACCTCACGTGCTCTTTCAGCAGGCTCATAGTGGGATTTTGGCTCAGGAGTATGATAGCTCTGTTTATTTCTTTCTTGCTGCTGCTGTTGCTGCTGCTGTTGCTGCTGTTGCTGCTGTTGCCGCCTGTGATCATGCTGCAGTGACAGGAGGTAGGCTTGCTCCTGCTGCAACTGGCGCTGGAGTCGCTCCGCCTGTCGGTGTTCCTCCATCTCTCGCCATCTGTATTCCTTTGAGAGAATGTGTAAGTAATTCAAGACATGACATTGACTGTATGGTGAATGTGTCCCTATCCATCCCATTAAAAATACACCTTTCTGGTTGTTGTTGCTTTTTTTTGTTTGTTTATTTCATTTTTAAAGTGCAACCAAGAGCTAAGTTAGACCAATATGGCACATGTCTCAGGTTGGGAAAGTTGAGAGTGTACTGCTAAGCTTGACATGATGGGAGAATTACATCAAAATTGATGTTTATTAAAGGAAAAAAAAAAGTTATTTATACTAAATCCAGTGTAAAGTTCATAAAACAATGATTTAGACCAACACGAGGCCATTGTATCCCGGGGTGAATTTACATATCATGTGTGCTTTTGATCTGCAACATAAGCACTCTAGTTCTTCACTGAATGCCAAGGTCTGTTCAGAAACTCGACCACCACACCAGAACTGTTCCACTTTAACATAAAGCCTCCTCTTACTCCCCAGAAAGCAGTGTGACCATACAGCACTTCTCGTATGTGCCTGTCAGCCCACGACACTGGCATAAATGGCCTTTTAATCAAGCTCTTTTGTTGTCATACTGTCAGTGCAGCTGTGCCTGACTAAGTGAAGCCTAGGACTGGCCGGATAAATGGATCCTATAGCTACTGAACAAAACAGATACAGTGCTTTACCAGTAACATGGCCTGCTCCTGGAGCAGCTGCTGCTGTAGAATTTCCAAGTGCCGCTGCTCCTCTTCTAGCTGTCGCCTGATATACTCCTGTCACATAGAAATTACCCAGCAATAAATTTATTCAAAAGGAATGCATCAGAACCCCCTGGGTGGAACACCACACGCTACTTCCCCAGTTCAGCTTTAATGAGAAACGCACTTCAGGATAGATTAGTGCCTGCAGGACAATTTAGGAAGCCCTGCCTCCTGAGCATCAGATTTTGGCCCCTTCCATTCTGAAATTTGGGCTCCTGCAAATGTTGCCGGCACGGGCCAGAGCTTGTTTACATATTTTTGAAGTGGTTTCAAGAAGCAGCAAAATGCACTTGAAGGTTTTGGAAAGTTAAAACACAGCAAGTCTGACTCAACACAGCCAACACAAAATCACATGCAAGTTGTATTAAACATTAGTTTGTTGCACTGGTGCGATGAACTGTTAGCAACAGCTAGAGCCAGGCGTAGTGTAGGCAGACCTGGAGCAAGCTCCCCCTGAGGGGCTCTGCCAGGTGCAGCTGGAACCTGCCCTGCCATCTCCCCTGCCGCCCTCACCAGAAGCTTCTCCTGAGCAGACGCTGCCAGCCTTGCTGAATTATGTGATGGTTATGACACAAACAAACATCCACCAGGAAACAGATATTAGACCAAACTCGCTTGCTCTTGCAATCTAGCCATCTCTTCATCTGCAGCCTCAACAGGTCAAGACATTTACCCACTGCTTTGCCTGACCCCCTGGAAGAACTCAAACTCTGAAGCACCAAACCCAAGCTGGTAACATCCTACCATGCAATTAATGGAAGTATGTAACATGTGCATGCGCACACATACAAGCACACGCACACATTTACAGTGTATGCATAAAGAAATTAATGGATCAGTGATACAGTGATGGGAGCTATAGAAAGTCTTGTGACAGACTCATGAAATAAACTACACTGTTACTATGCACATTGGCTGAGCCACAGTTTGTGTTAACAAAAATTCTAAGAGGGGGCATGTCTTTTCTTCTTAAAGAAAAAAAAAGAGAGTGGTTCAGCTTGGCCACATCAATTAACCATTTGTCATTATTGGCACTGTGCGTAATCAGCATTTCAACAGTTTAAAAAGCAGCTGGGGGAATACCCGGTGTCTGCCCGAAACTGAATTGCTGTGCTGTAATTAGAAATTTTCCATATATTTATTCCCATTGGTTAGTCTTCTCTCCTTTTAACTCAAAAATCTTTGAAATACATACAAACACAATAAAATTGCCCGGTAACACAATCACCAGTGATCTCAAATACAGTGATTTACGTACGAAAAAAATAAGGTATATCAGGCCAAAACCAGCATTCCTGAAGTTAATGGGAAATCTACAATCAGCCTCCAGGACAGTAGTTTTGGCCCCTTATTTGTGATCAGTATTTTGCAGTATATGCGCAGTAATTATTACCCTGATTATCACCCTGATTAAAGTTTTTAAATTATTTTAAAACATGCAGATTTCATGCACAGATACAGCAGCTGAATTTTACAATTTAAAAGATTTCTCACCTGTACCTTCAATGCATTAAGGGCACACTGACACAACTTAAGATATACTTGCTGCCTGAACTGGCATACCTTATTAGAGCTGATTTTAAACAGAGTAAGAGAGAGAGAGTGCATATTTAAGTTTTAGGCGTGAAAACCCTCTGCAGCTCAAAGGTTCCATCTCAAATTCAGAATATTCAAAGTTTATGATGAGCTTCTGACCAATTCCAGGTGCCAGAAGCTGACACGCAATGGAGCTGCCCGTCTCTGGGAGGCCTTCTGAACAGGGGCATGTCCTGGAAGAACCACTGATCCAGCAAGACAAGCCTAGAAACAATTTTCAGCCCCAGTGATGATTTTGCCAATTCTGATGGTTTTTAGTCAAGCCCAGGGGCACAAGCTGAATTTAGAATGAGTACCACAACAAGATTTCTTTTTTGAGGGAATATTGAGGCTGCCAGAATTTTCCACAAAACCACTACAATCTATGTTAGTACGTTTGCTGTCAGAGACAACAAAGATGAAAGGGTCGGTGTTAGATTGCCTCTAAGCTGCGTTAGGTTTTCTAATTTTTAAAAAATCAAATTAGAATTTAGAAGAAGCAAACCCATTGTGCATATATCTGTATCATGGACTCACCTGCTCCCTTTCTACCCTCCTCTTTTCCTCCTCTGCTCTTCTTCTCTCTTCCTCTTCCTTACGCCTCCTCTCCATTTCTTCCAGACGTCTTTTTTCTTCCTGTTCTCTCCGCCTTTGCTCACGCTCTTGTTGCCTTCGAGCTTCCCGTTCTCTTCTTTGTTGCTACAAAAAGGAAAAAGAAACCACAAAGTTTTCCTTTTGTTGTTATCAAAGAAAGAGGTGGGGTTGTTTTCTACTGCAAAGAGAGGGATTTACCAGGACTGGCAAGCTCTGCAACTGAGTGATAAAACATTTTATGCAAGTGTTACACCAGGAAACTAACTCATATCCAGCACACAACTATCCCTAAAACCAGGCTCACTTACTCTCTTGGGTTTCTTCTATCACACACACAAACACGCACACACACTGTCACGTACCATATTCCTGACAACTGGGGTGTGGAAGCTTGCTGCTGCTCTTCAAGAGAGGCTCACACTGAAATCTCAATCTTTGAACAACTGTTGAACTCAAATCTTAATGAGAATGTCAATTTTCTTGACTTCAACACATTATCTAAATGTTGCCAAAAGGGAATTGTCAGACCTGCTGAACCAGCTAAAACTCAGATGACAACTATCTGAGCTTTTTGTAAGCAGCTTCTCTCTTAACACAAGTCATAGTCTGCTAAGAATTTGGTGGTGTTGGCCCAATAACCAAGCTTGATTTAATGCACTGCCCAACACTTTCCCTAGGAGAGAAGGCTGACCAACAGCACCTCAGCCCCTCCCAGAACATCAAAAGCACCTATATGTAAAAGAAAAAGAGCTGAGCAAAGCTTTTACTCTTACACAGATAAGCTTCCATGCATGACCCAAATGCAAACTGACGCTGATAGGTCTGCTCAAGTCTGAAAAGAACCTAGAAAACAGCTCTAGAAAGCATGAACTGACTCATTTATGTCTACAGAGCACCATGTATGACTTCAGAGGAGACATTTTAAATGCCCATACAGTCGTGACCAACTCTTCCTGCACTTCTACAGAAGCATCCAGTTACTCCACCTACCTTGAAATCCCAGGCAGCCACCCACAACTGCCTAAGTGTCAAAAGACCCAGCTGTCTCCTGTTCAACCATCAGCTGGGAATATCTCTACATTTTCTTCCTTTATAGACTTCTACAATATACTAAAAAATTTAGAAGAAATTTAAACCAAAAAAAGTACTGAAATTCAATACCAAGAATAAAATGAAAACCTACATTAGTTATTCCTTTTCAAGTTTAGGTTAATACTATCATCATTTTTTTTCTTGAACCAAAGCTGCCACAGATTTGCCAGTCTTAAGCCACTCCAAGTAGTGCTGCAATAACACAGATTAAGCTTTCAGTGGGGTTCACAAATACAGTTACTGGTGTGCGTTGCATAGTTGTGCTCAACTGAAGAAGCAAAGGCCAGCCTACACTCCCTGTAACTTCATGGGATGAGCTTTCTCTGCTAGGTACATTACCCTACATGACTGTGAAGTAAGGGAAAGCTCAATAGCCTTTTCCATCTTCTGGAATTGATACTGACCTAACAGTAGAGAAGAAACACTGGGGGAAAAAGGTGGTTAAGAACTAGCAGCTCTCAAGTAAAACAGGCTGCTTCCCAATTCTCTTTAACTAGTTTCGGGAAAGACACAACCTTATTGAAGACCATCGTTCAAAAACACTCACTCTGTAACTATGACACCTAGCCCATAGCATCATCCTGGGTTTATGACCACTTTCCCATGCCACAAAACATAAGCTCTTTTCTCCCCCACATTTTCTGTGTCCTCTCAGAAACACAGCTTCATTGCTTTTGCATCTCCTCTCCTAACTAAATGTATCTACCAGCTTTTTCTCTCTTGCTTAAGCAAGCTTTCTTCAATAAACATAGATACAAAAATAGCAAAAGTGCTGCAAGGCAGCTATGGCACACAGTGCATTTCATAGGTTCCACTGCTTCCCCTCTTTCAATTTTTTAAGCACTGTAAAAGGATTAAGTAGGTACTTTTATTTCTGAACATATGCATCTGTGTCAAGCAATTTCTACATTTAAGTCAATATATTCAGGTGCCTCTTGGCTAATCAAGTCTGACAGTCTCTTTGTTTAAGAAAACTAAAATGGGAAGTACAATAATCCTGTTGCCCTGAGGATGCAAGAGACAGCACACTGCTGACTGGTTAATATGCACATTTATCATCTCAAACACTTCTTAAACATATGAAGCCTGTCTGTCTAAGAATATTGTGTTGACATTGTTAAGTGGATATTTTGCAGACCTTTGTATGAGGATATTGTAAGTGAACACTGCAGATCTTTGCATGGCACCCATTTTCAATACAAGGGAAACAGGCAGAGCTTAGGTCTTTTAGATGAAACAAACTCATAGTTTCTTGAATCAATGGAGAAGTATTCAGCAGTAATTATAAATAACTGAACTTAATATGAGAAAAATAAGTTACAAATTGGCTGAGAACTAATTTCCCATGGCATCATGAAATAAAATAAAATCAGTGTTAAAAGACGACATTTTTATGCAAATCTTGAGCCAGTTCAGTACTGACAGTAGATATTTATTACCCAGCAAAAGAAAAGGAAGGATTCTCTGCCACCAGTATGCATTTTAGTCAAATCTCTAAAGCACAAATGTGCTATTGTCTATGTGTCAAAGTACTCAGAGAGATGGGGTTTCTCAGCATCGCTTCTGCCTTCCCACCAGACATCACCTCAGCCCCTCACCAGGTGGGTGGGAGGGGAGGCACAGGGCACTGCGAAAGCCCACACAAACAGCCTGCACGATCTGCTTATTCCCAGCCCTAGCTGTAAGAGAAAAGTTTCACTTCCTTTGTACGTGGCCTTTTAAAGCTGAGCATTGAACTACAGGCAACTAACAAAATGGAATTTAGTTTTTAAAAGGCCAGGGAAAGGAAACCTACAGTGATAAGCATCTCTCAGGTCCTAGTCTACATCTTGTCAAAGCAATGGCAAAGCTGGTTGGTGACAAGCCATCATTGACCCAAGCTGTCTTCAGAAGCAGCCCTTTAGCTGACTTCCTGTCATACTTCTGTTGGTACAACGTCACCTTCCTGACTGCCTCTAGGAACTCATCCATGAGGACACACCAAAGACCTGGTCCTCGTGTTCCTTAAGCTTCCCCAAAGGAGGGAAGAGGGACAGAGAAAAATCATTAGTTAAAACCAATGTCAGTTCTGTTTATAAAACTTAGGCTTCTGAATTTCGTAAGTGTGACTGGTAGATATAATAATTCTTACCATGCACTACAAAAAAAGCCTGACGTAAAACACTGTTGCCGAACAGACAACAAGTACAGATCTGGATTCACTGAAATCATGGATGCATACCCAGATCTCCTTTAGTTGGATATAGTATTACCAACTTTCTTGTACATGTCATATGAAAAGGTTATTTTCAAGGAGCTCTTAACCAGAAGGTAAGGATAGGAATTCTTTAGAGAAAGTTCAGAGATGCCAAAACAGAACTTTGACAGAGCCTATACAGCCTCAAATTGCTGCATTTCACAAAACTGGCACTCACTAAGCCAATGGTAAAAGAACATAGAAAATACAGTTCCAATACTCTGCCTCCCTATCCAGGTTTAGGGTGCATTAAAGATGATCTCATAATGGTACCCAACATCTCCAAACTGAAAGATCATGCAGTAGAGCATGATTTACCAGGAGGGGGCAATGCAACTACACATGCAGTCAGTGTACACCAACAAATTCAGGACCTCCTTCATACAGTAAATTGCTGAAGACAAAATATAGATCCTCTAATTTTATATTCATAAAATGTTATCACTCTGTTTTATATTCAGATGAAGGTTCATAAATACGTATATTAATGATTTTTTCCCAAAGAATTAGGTTGCCTGTTATCAGCTTAGGAAGAGGACTGGAAAGATTAATAAACAGACTTTGCCCACACTAGAGATCAAGCAGAAGTAGAACTTCTTACTCTGTACCAATTCAAACTACAAGCAATTAAAATTAAGTAGATACGAATAATCTCCCCTTCTGTAAAAGAAAAAGCCCTGACAAAAATTGCCTGCAGGTACACCTACATTAGCATCTGGGTTCAGATCAGGAGTGCTCTTTTGAAGTGAATCATCCAATCATCTCCATTTACCAGGTTTCATTTCATATTTTGAAAATGTCTTGGAGTGCCAGCCACTCCTTTTGGATGAAATTAAAAAGGCAGATGCACTGCAACCACAAGCAGGCACGTAGTCTAGACCTAAGTTAATCCAAAGGAACTCCTCCTGTCTTCAAACACATGGAGTGAAGTCTTTGGGTCCTCAGCACTTAAATTACTGTGCTCCACAAATCTGCTTCTACTGGACCGTACTACTTGCTAATGGAGCTATAACCTACCACTTCAAAAACATCTTATGTTCTCATAACCAGGGACACAGACATCATTTAATGAAGTTATTCTGAACTGTGGAGGTCCACACAGAATGGGATTCCACCATGGCTAACTCTGAATTTCCCAAACCAGGCTCAGTTTTGCAAAGTAGAATTTCAAATGCCTTTCCATACTCATCACACTGAGCACTGGTGTCTCCATGTTGCTGAACAGAAAAATAGACCCATGTTAGAACAGCCTGGAACAGGCTCAGATTTCTCGTTTTAACCATCTAAACACTTGTATAACATATAGCTGATATTTATGCAACTGATCTTTATATGATTTTTAAATAGGGGTTGGGGGGGGAAGACAAGTAATCCCTATCCCAAAATGTTTCAGGTAATTTTCTGCACTTTGACCATGTATCATTTCCACCTCCTAAGTAACACACAAATTATAAGGTTCCTGCAACAATGAGTTTTAGAAGTCACCTATATGCCTTTTAAAAAGTAATCTTTTCTCTAGTACTCCTGAGAATTACAGTTTTTGGCAGATGTCCTAAACACCATTCCTGTTGCAGTCTTGGTCAAAACTGTCTAGGCTCTGTGCCAGCATTGTAAGAACAAACCCTCAATTTTAATTTAGGAAGCTAGAGGGAGAGAAGGGGAGGGGGGAGAAGTATAAGCAACTTGTCCAAGGAGATTATTTAATGCATAAAATTATTCCCAAAGAATGTTAAACAGGTATATCCAAACATACACTTACTCTACACAAGCAAAAATAACAAGAAAACATGGCTCGGTAAAAATATCAGAGATCCAATGCCTGAGACTAATCTTAACTCACATTACCAAACTCCTCATTGTTCACTGGCTTCATCAAAACAGGGGGGTGAGCTAAGGACAAAGTGACAACATTTCAGTATTTTGGCCTTAATTGTGTCACAGCACTGATGGTCATCTAAATATGTGTCTACCACCCTTCCCCCATCTTAGAGTTTGTTTTGGCTGTTGTCTTTTTACAAATCACTTAGGATCACACATTTTTCCAACACAAGATCCAACAAACTACATGGGGTTTTTTGAAAGCTCAGTGTGAGCCTTCTTTTTTTTTTTAATTCACTTTAAGAACAATATGCCTGCCCCCTCACCTGCAAAAGGAAACCTTTATAGCTCATAATTCATATTTATGTTTCTAGGGGAACTAGGCTGAGGTTATAGACTCAACAAGAGGTAGAAGTTTTTCTCTTACAAACTTCACATGGTTTACTGTGTAACCTTATTCAGTAATCATAGAATCATAGAATCATAGAATCATAGAACAGTTTGCATTGGAAGAGACCTTAAAGATCATAAGCCTACATTACATGTTGTCTTGTGGCTGCTGAAGTTGTTAGTTCTGTTTTGTATTTTAAAAAGCAGGACTGATAAAACATAACTTTCAGGTAACTGCCTTTTCTTTTTAATTGCTCATTAAATTATGATTTCTGCAACATCCCCAAAAAGTTCAACTCTGGGCAGCAAAGAAGAGCATTGCTTTGTTCCCATTACTAGCAGCAGCATCTCCTATATTTTAAAAAGAAATTCCAGATTTTAAGGGTTGTATTGATTACGAAAGTTAAATGACATAGATAATTTAATCATAATCCCCTTCCTTGCCAAAAAAGTACGGCCCACAGAACCTTGGAGATTAAAGAGATATTTAAAAGAACTAACTGATCCCCATACTAAGCCAAATTCTAGAGGCTAAGTGGTATCTCAACTTTCACCCACCTTTGACAGTATCAGTAAAATATTTCACTTCCATATTGTCCCATGCTCTCTTTCTCTAGCCTCTTTTTATGTGTTCCCCCCTCAAAACATCGCTACCAAATCAGAATTTAAGAACAGTTGGAAGAACTGTGATGTTTATCTTGGCAATCTTAGAAGGGTGGGGAAGAAACAGAAGAGAAATGGAGTTTATATGCCTCCCCCTTATTCCTCCTCCTGGCTTCATGTGTGGCTGTGTCTTTGCTACCAATCCCTCCTTATAGCAGCACTCAACTCATTTGCATGTTGAAAGAGTCATAAGAAGCATAATGTGACCTGGAAAGCTATTTGGAATTTTGAATTATTTGTTATGTAAACACATCACGAGATGCAAATCAACATTTGGTCCTAGTTGCATCCTCGTTAAACATTACCAGGATTTGGAAAACCAAACTGGGTGTAGTTTTTCCATCACTAAGTGAACAGTTGAAATAGCAGCTCAAGCAAGAGGTCATCTAAGGACGACTGGAATTTGACCCTACACTTCCTGAGGAGCCAGAGGATTGGTTTCACTTCAGCTCTGTGTCATACCCCACTCTGGCCTGAAGAACTGTTTTGAAATCCTCCTGCCTCTGGAGCTCACACTGCATATTGCATCTATTATATATATTACATATATATATATGCATATAAACACACACAAGATCTTAGGAGGTGAAAAGTATGACAGAACAATAGTGTACGTGTACATTAATTTTCTTTTATCCTCAGGTAGTGTATGCAAATTGCATATTCAGCAGATCATAAAATCATTATTTACATATTACTAATTTCTGCAGAATTATAACTTTAACACTGACTTGTAAGACATATTTATAAATCTATGCGGCTTTTAGTCACCATGCTGCTATGCATGACAGAGTACTACATTAATAAAATAGGCTTCTACCTACCATGAATGAGTGCCAAACACAGATGTTTGAAAAGTCTTTAAAGGGAAATCTGAAGCATGTCATGGCCCTAAAAAAAGTAATCTTGAGGCACTGCCCACTTAAAAAAAAAATCCATCTGGGAATAATTAACATCTCCCCTTCTCTACAGCTACCTACAGTCTAGACATGTTGCCTCTTCTTTGGAACAGACACCAAGATACAGCCCCACCCCCCCAATCCCTTCAAACAACCCAGCTTTGGTTCCTGTTGCCTCCATAGTTGCTGCTGGATATTTAACTGCTTTGGAAGATTGCTCACATTCAAGTAGCCAGACATGGATTTAAGTGCTTTGCTCTATATTTGCCAGTGGATTTGCACTTGTTATTTTCTTTCCTGAGATGTTCTGGGGCTACAGGGAACTCTTTTTAAGTGGGGGTGGGATGGGAAACACAAGCAGTAGAGGGGCTTCTGCCCCCCAAGCTCCAGCTTCCTGTCTCTACCTCTTCTAGCCGCCTCCTTTGCTCCTTCTGCTGCTCGATACGCTTCTGCCTCTCTGCCAGCAGCTGCCTCTTGTACTCCTCTTGCTCACGGAGCTGCTGCTCCTGCAGCAGCTGCTGTCTCCGAAGGGCTTCAGAACGTTCCTTGTTTTCCTGCTGCAGTCTCAGGAAATCACGTCGGAGGGTTGATTCTCCAGGCACATTGACAATGGAACTGCAACAAGAGGAAGTTAAAGCCTCCAGTACAATAAAGCCTGATGGTCCATTAAATACCTTTTCCAAAGCACGGGAACATTAATAAAATATAGTATGATGTTAAATTTTAATCTTATTTCTTTCAGAGCAAAGACACTGGATGCGTGTCAAATACACACTCTCAGTGGAAGGCGTAAAATGAGGCCAAGCAAAATAAGGACCAACTCTTTTGGAGCCCCTGATCAATCGTATTTACCGTAAATCTCCCTCCATCCAGAGCTTGCTGGCTCTAAGCTACATGAGGGGGAGCTTTAAAATCTTTACCAGTCACAGAATAGGTATTCAAATCCTTTGGGTGATTTGTGCGGCTTGTGCGTTCACTTAATAGGAGACAGAAATTCAGTGTGCTCCTGATTTATAGTCACAGATCTTTAGACTAACTTGGCATGGACTGTGCAGAAACCTTCCGATGTCAGTTATTACCTTGGCTCTCCTTCTTGTTCAGGCACTTCCTCCTCTTCTTCCTCACTTCCACTATATTCATACTCCGTCTCATCTAATGGGAAAGAAACAAAGGCCCAGATAGTGCTTATTTTTAATTTTAGAACAGTGGGAAGTTGCAGTAGCGCCTTAGTGAACCAGTTCTTATCCCCTTCTGTGAGAAGATCTATTGCAGAGCCTAGAACTCATTCTGCATATACAAGGCCATCTTCCCACACTTGTAAAGCAGCACAGCGCTTTGCAGCAGACGTTCAGCAAATTCCCTGAATGACAGCAGGTTTTATATGTAAGACAAGACACCTGGGGAACCTCGGCACAACCTGAATAAAGAGTACAGGCTGCCCAAAACATTCGCTTCATAGCTCTTGTGATGGGTTATTTCCTACAAGTCTGATTTATGGCATCATTCCAGGAATGAATCTACCACAGACCAAAAAAGAGAAAGTCATATGTGCCAATATCCTCCTAAATACTGTTTAATGTTTATCTGGAAGAGGCAGAGGCCCAGAAGAGAGTAAATTGAAATTATCTGAAAATAAGACACTTACAAATTGAAACTTCCTCTGTAGAGGACAGAACAAAACCTAAAACCTGCTGATAGTCGAAACATGAATTAAAAAAAGAATCTTTCAAGGATTTGGGATGTTTGGAGCTTTTCTAGGGGTGGGGATTTGCAATGGAAAGCAGGACAAAAGTATGTATTCTTAACAAGATGTAATACTTGATTGTTAGAAGCTGAATACCTTTCTCTCCTCTCTTCTTCCTGGTCCTGTCTATATGGTCCTTAAGCTGGATTCTGACTTGCCTTTCATTTGGTTGGTCACGTATAAAGGGATGTTTCAAGAGTTGCTCTGTAGAAGGTCTTTGCATGTAATTCTTCACTAGACAACCTTCTATAAAGCTGAAAAACTTTTTTGACCTGAGAAAGCATGGAGAGAAAAACAAAAACAAAACAAGATCACAGGTAAAACTTAGCTCAAACATTTTTTTCTGTTCTTCCTCAAAGTCTGAGCATCACATCCCAGGGGATGGTACAAGTGCTGTCTGCAAATGTGCATCCTAAACAGAGCTGAGTGTACTCCAGCTGAGCTCTGGGCTGGATCGACGCAGGGCTGGATGGACATAGGGCGATACAAACATACCTGCAGTGCTTAGGAATAGCCTCACAGTAATGTGCCCTCTTTCACAGGCACAACTGCCCTGAAAGGCAGGATCTATTAGTAAAGGCCAATCATGCAAACCCAGTTCTGCTACTTCTGGACCAGAGCCGAGTAGCATCCAGCTTGCTTGGAGCAGGGGCAGGGCAGCTCTGGTGTGCCTCCACCTGCCCATGCTATCTAAGGGCACGTCTGCTTCAGAACAGCCATACCAAAACCCACAAGAACTGCAGCCAACAGCACGAGCAGCACTGTGCTGCTTTTGTATGCACCTGGGCTCACTGTGATAGATCCATGAGAATTTATTATTATTTTATTTCTTTACCTGAAGAGCCACACACAAAAAAACCCCGCTGAACAACAGGAGGGTGTTGAACAGACAACACTCTTCACAGGCACTTGGGGTCAAATTCTCAGCAATGAAATTTAAGGACATGAACTGAACTGCACACAAAATAAAGTGATGGGGTATAGGAGTTAATCAGGCTGGAGCACCACCTTCCTAAATTTGCACTTCATTTTAACTCTTGAAAGAGGAGGTATCCAGACAGAAGACACCAAACAATCCACTGTGCAAAATGCCATTAACAGAAAGATGCAAAATTGCATTTTTCATCATTTAGCCTATTTTCTTGTAAACTGCCACTGAGCAATAAAAACAGTTGAGTTGCAGCAGCACCGGCTTTGGTCAGAGCTACTTTTTGATTGCTAGGTGCAACCTGCTCCCATGCTCAGGCATCAAAAACCTCCACTACATGGTTAAGTGTAAAAACAACAACAGTTTGCATCCATCACTTCACTTTCCTACTGTAATTTAAGAGGCTGAATTCAAGGTAACTTCACTGTTTTTTTCCAGTTCTTCAGCCTTAAGTGTTATTATTCTAAATAAAAAGGTTAATGAAAGGCTTATGCAAATACTGGATATGCATCTCTATTCCTTTAACTTATGCACAAAGCAAGTATGAGAGAGAGAGGGATGCCTTGACAATACAAGCGCATAAATAAGTCAATCCAGGCGAAGACCAAGCCCAGCAAGCAAGCCAAGTTTATATTATGTTGATATTGAATAGGCAGTCAAATCACTTCATTATTTTGACAGGATCACAGCATCCTGTGATCACATTCAATCTATACAAAACCTTTTTCTAGGGAATATTTTTGTTTCATATGTGCCAGTTGTAAACAGTAACTGAGAAGAAATCCTCTGATGCTAATGGATTCTTCTCAGCTGGAAAGAAGTGCACACTCGATTCCAATTGTTTACAATAACTATAGCAAAAGCCTTCATTAGCTTTAATAGCTCCTTTCAATTCAGCAACTAGAATGCTCTAGTACTCTTCTGCTTCTGTGTTACGATACATCTGAGAAAACATACTGCATATTAAGAGTGCTGTGGGAGTTGATTTTTTAAAATATGGATCCATTTGTCACCTTAATACAGATGCTGCTCTGTCAAGAAAAAAGGCTTGGCTTTCATTTACACACAAATCAAGATAAAATTTCTCTGGGACAAACAGAACTAAATAAACAATGCATGCTTTCTATTTCATGCTTTAATTCAGTGGCACAGAAGATAACAACAAAGTGATTTTTTGCTAACTTAAATTGCTTTACAGTTCTGTGGAAGCAGTAACAAAACAGTATACGATGAGACACAAGAAAGCATCATGCTACAAAAGGGGCTACAAACAAAAGATAACTAATACATACCATTTCTTGGATTTTAACCGTGGGGGAGGGTTCCTGGGTATCAGAAAGAGTGCCCTCATGGGATGCATGTCACAAAGCGCTGAAGGAAAGAAAACAAAGCCAAACACAAACATACAGATGTTGGCTTAGTTGTTCTCTGTCAATACCATGGCTTCCGCTTCCACAATCGTTCCCACCATCCCAACCGTGCATGCAGCAGATGAAGACAGCAACACAATTAAATGAAATTAGCCCAAAATGAGAACAAATCCACAGTTCAATGTGCCAAGGGCAGCATCAAAAAGAGAAAAAGATCGAGGTACAGATTAACCTTTAGACTCCAGCATGATGGGAACACCTGTGCATAGCCCTCCTCCAGCCCCAAGTCATCTAACTTATGTTCCCGTCAATAAAATATTGGAAGAAGATGAGAGCAGAAGAGAAAAAAAGGAGTTACTGTTTCAAACAAACTTCATTCCACCTGCCCTCCTCTCCCATTACACAGACAATTAAGGCAGGACACCTCATTTTTACTCTCGAGATTTTCTTTATTCCAAGACCTGAAATGCAAACCCACAACTTTTGTCAAAAGAAGTCCCCTTGGTTTCAGTGAACACTTAATGGGAGTCCATCAAGGACAACCTTCCTTCCTGCTCCAAAGCAAAGGACCACAGCAGAGCCAACGTAGGGAAACAAGGGAGCAGGAAGCGTGGCTGACCAAGAAGGGATGCTAGAAGCAAATCTGGTTTTACCATCTTCCTATGCTTGACCTCTTGCACCATCAGTCTCAGCCTGAATGACCAACCCAGGAAGAAGTAACATTTTCCACATGGCAGAAATTCAGGAGAAACAGACTGATGTGAACAGGATTCTGGATTCAGAGATAAGGGGCCACAACCTTGGCAGAGAAGACCCTTGGATGCCTGTGGATGCTCATCAGACCACCAAGCTTAGAGATGGACTCTTCAACTGCCACTGGGTGAGGAGGCAGAGCCCACATGCCAGAGGACAGACCAAGGCAAGAGCTGTTCAGCATTTATTTTGGATCTTTGCTTCCTTCTCAAATGCCCCTCTTGTGCTTTTACACAAAGAGGAGCCAAGCTCTGCTTCCGCTTGGAAATGAAAAAATATTATTGTCCAATTCCAGGCTTACAAAACCCACAGACACTGCTTTTAACTGAAAGCCACCCAGGCAACCCAATGCACTGAACAAAAAGGTACAGCAAAAAAGGAGGTCAAGTGGTAGCTAAAATGCTGTTAATACAGCACTCGCTGAGGTGTCCTGGGAGCAGCTCTCACATGGGCATTCATGCAAACGTACAATCAGGAAGGAAAAAAACCAACCCAAATCATCAGACCTCCTTAAATAGGAATCAAAACAAGAGCATTGTGCTTCAACTTGTAAATTTTACATTAACAACAACAACAACAATCAGGCAGCAGCTATCATGAAATGACCACTTTTTATTTAGGAAAATATCAGTGCTTCATTTCAGCATGATTATTTCAAAGACTGAGATTTCAAGCTGGGCTATGGTGTGATGGTTATGTCTTAAGAAAAACAAAACTAGCTCACTCTTAGGTACCTTAGGCTGTTATTTTTTAAATACAGAGGTCCAGTTGGGGCTGAGGTAAAGCATATTTGCTGTTTCAATAACACTTTTCAGAAAAATTACCATTGAAAGCCAAAACATCATGCCTAATTTCTTTTCTTTTTAAATCTGTCTTCCTCATATGTATCTGCTGTTTGCCTTGATATTCAGAAAGAATAAGTATGTAAGAGGAAAATAGGCTATAAAAAGTTGTGCATTTTTGGTTTCCAAGTTTCTGTCTCAAAAATACCCGTATCAGAAGATGAGTGTTCTCAAGTGGGGAGCATTAACTTTAATATTCTGTGTTGAAGATGGATTTAGTGTTTAAGCCATGCCACTGCTGAGGATGATCAACACTGCCCACCGACAAGTGGAAACAAAAGGAGAAGCAATGTCAGCATTACCCAGACCAATGGAAAGCCAACATAGGAACAACTGCTACAGATGCTTTTTCCATTAAGGTTAATTTTCCTGAGGCCCCACTGCCCCTTTCCCCAGCTGAGGTTTTAGCATCCCAGGATGGGCCATACACAAATTGGGATACAACTCCAAAACACAATATACTACCCATAGGAAGGAAGTCTGACGCTCAATTAGCATCCAAATATTCCTGTTATAGAAATTAAATTACTGCAGTCTGTCCTGTAGTGCTTACACACTAGCCTATCTTTATCAAAAGCACTGCTATTTATGGGATTTTATATTTATAGGGCAGGCAAAACCAAAGAGAACAGAAATAACATGAGGATACTTTCAGAAACCTCAAAACTAGACTTAGATTACAACCAGCATCTCCCAAGTATATGTTTTAGTCCTAATCAGCCCACTGGAGAAGCACACGTATAACTTACGGGGAGCTCCTTCTGCCATCTCTATGGCTGTAATGCCGCATGACCAAAGGTCACTCTGCATAAAAAGAGAGAGACCATATGTTAGTAGGTGGATTTACCCATTCAGACAGTAAGAGAGTACTATTTACAGAGGCTCTGTAGGTGAGACTGAAACCAAATACCATGGCTATTTAAATAATATAAGCTACTTTTTTCTTGTAACAGCATCATAAAATCCTACTCATCATATAGTACATATATATACATGCACAAATGCATGCGCATATTTATACAGAGCATGTGAACAACTCTTTCTAATAACATGTAAAAATATATTCACATTACGACAGTGAAAAATACATCTGCCTGAAACCTAAAGTCTGTGAAACAACAGAATATTCCTTTGTTTAGAAAGGACTGAACATTTCTCTTTAATGGATTCACAGAAAACATCGTACTCATTTCCCCAAACAAAAGATGGAGAAAATGAAAGGCTGTGAAGACTGTGGGCAAAAAAACTAAAACCTGGCAGGTCTTTTCCAGTGTCTAAACCAGCAAACAAACAAATACAGATTACTGGTGGAATACACCCAATCCTCAACTTTTCATAGTCCCAGTAATCAAATAACACCTTTATATAGGGGAATAGCCATCACTGCTAAAATTGTAAGAAGCCTCTGTTGGACACATTACTTGGAGCCAAAGCAAACACACGTTGCCTACCATCTCAGCTTTGCTTGAAACATTACAGAACAAGAGTCCTCCAGTCGGAACCTTTCAAGGTACCACCTCTGGCCACCACCCCTGACTTAAGAAAGCCTGAGCAAGAGCCCGGAGGGTCAAACACATGCAAGAGCTGGAAGACTCCTGGCAAGGAACCAAATCCAAGGACTTCTGCAGTTTAAGGGGCAAAACACAGGAGAGGCTGAAGACAGAGCTCTGTTCTTGAGCAAAGCAGTGTTAATTTTTTGGTCATAATAATGATTTTTTAAAAAATGAGTCACAACTAATGAGCAAATAAACTCTTCTGTATTACAAGTAGAGGAACATTTCTAATTACCTAATTTTCAGACCCAGCAAGGCAACAATTTCTCTTGATCCAATCCAGCCATTTAAGCTAAATTGTACAGACTCACGATCTTACAAAATCTTTCAACCAGGGAAGAGACCTACAGGCTCCACCAGAACAATAAACAAGTGTATTTTTCACACAACTGCTATAACAAATATAGCAGAGAGTTTTTCTCCTTTATTTAATAGCCACTCTTCCTTCCTAATACCTCAGATTCTGCAAAGATACAAAGCATTACCTCCAGTACAATGAGGTGACAGGTGTAAAAAGCAATTAAATCAAGAGAAACAGGATCCATCTCAGTCAAAAAGTACAACACCACCAACTCAAATTATCTGGATTTTTAAAATAGATTTAGACATACTCAAACATACTGATTGCTAACACCATTATCAATCTCAGCAAATTGATATAGTTTATATTCAGCTCTAAAATTCATTGTAAGGCCTTAATCGCAGGCTTTCTGATATCTTTGTTGCCCTTCTCAGTTAAAAGTTCTAACAATTGCATTAGTTTAAGTGAAGATTTTTTGAAAAGCGTATTTTCACATATTTTCCTGCCTTGTTCTTTCATTAAAGGAAGTTGAGAACTTTTAAGATTACAGGATGCTCTCACAAGATAAATTTAACTTGAAATACACATACATAATATTCTTAAGGGTAGTACAAATGCCATCAAGCCAATTATGGTTTTGCAGTAATTAAATCTTTGGTTTGCAGCAAACTATGGGAAAAAAATGATCTTTGTTGAGAAATGTTGTGATGGATAAATTTTTATCAACATGTATATATGTATCTTAAAATCAGGAATAGGCAATGGTTTAAAGAGCTCCTTCTGTACTTCACTGGCTCTCCAGGCGATGGTTCTATTTAAGGTAACACCTAAAATGCATTGTTACTACAATAACTAGGACACAGTTTAACACAATTTGAAGTACAATCATTATACAAATTGAGAACACGAACGTTTCCAGTTCAACTCATTTTTGCCTTCTCTGAGTGCCTACAGCACACTGAACTCCTGTACTCCTTATGTCTCAAAGCTATGGTAATCCAAGTAACGGCAACTGCTAAAGTTCACAATTTGACAGTGACCCATACCTTGTACTCCTGTAATAAGAATGTACCTACACAAAATAGTATTACTCAAGTGTTCAAGGCCAGGTGGAAATGGAGCTTCGAGTAACCTGGTCTCGTGGAAGGTATTCCTGTCCATGGCAGCAGGGTTGGAACTAGATGGTCTTCAATGTCCCTTCCAACCCAAATCATTCTACGATACTCCTCCAAAGCATAAGAAGCCTCAAAAACTGCCATACTTCATGGACACTCATAATGAAAGTGGATGCATTTTGCATGTTGGGGTGTGTTTTTTCTGTGAACAGGACTCTCTTACTCTGTAATCATATGTAGCATCTGGATTTTCATCACAGGCAATAACTTCTGGAGCCATCCAGTACGGAGTTCCAATAAAAGTGTTTCTCCTGCCAACTGTCCTGTCCAGCTGAGCGCTCACACCGAAATCCACTGCGGGTGGGAAAAGAGTAAAATAAAGTAAGAGGGGAAAAATAATGCAGTGATTACTTCTGTAAGGTGATCTGGAAATAAAACCTTGTGGATGTTCCACATGGGAGGACCATGCTGAAGAGAAATACGATGATTAACATAGAGGCAGCCAAGCCCTTGTGGTTCACATGCAACATGCTTGGGCCACAAGCATCAAGGTACACGGCAGCATATAACTACCTCTCCTGCACCGCACACCAGCCTGCCTGTACAAAAGGGAGCTTACAGCTACAAAAATATTGCCTCAGAAGCCAAGGAACAGCTATTCCCTTCCCAACTGGTGAAGCCAAGCACCTTTTCCTATAGAGAGGGAGCTGCTTCCCAAAGGTACCACTCCTGATATGGGAAAACTACATGTGAACACATCTCCTTTTCAGCTGTCCACCTTTTCTGCTCTAAAATTGGACAGCAAAAATAATCTGCTGCTCAGGGAATTGCTCTCTGCTCTAATGCACAGAGCAGATGCATTGATAGGAGCAAAAGATGGGAAGTGCCAACTTTAAGTATATACACACACAGGTTGCAAAAGAGATGCCCATTTCACTACAGAGCGATTACAAGTGTGTTGTCCTCCTTTCAGTTCTCCCGCTCATAACAGTGATGCATGCTTTTCTATACTAGTAACTGCATCTGCTCTAGGAGGGCTGTGTCAGCTTCACTGCATCCATCATCTGAGTGACACTGACAAACTGGTGTAGACGAGTTGTGGAAGCAGCAGTTTGGGAGCTACCGTGTTCTGCTTTGAACCAAAAGGAGGAAAGCTCTCCCAAGAACTTCCTCCTCCAGCAGCCAGGACATCTTCCCATGCCTCGTGCTACAGGAAGGTGTAATGCAAAACAGAAGGGATGTGGGCTGGGTGGGAGGGCTTCAGCATGGTTCTATATTTAACCAAAAAAAGGTGGCGAATGTAGCGTGATACAAACACTAAAGGTTAAAATGTGCAGTAACTGGAAGAGACAGTTTAGAGAGAAGGAAAAAAAGAGTTTATCCACTTGGAAGGGAGAGAAGAAGACAGAGATAAGCATGTTTTTTGGCAGGTATGCCAGAGCTGGAACTGCATTTCAAATTTGATGCCACAGCTCCCTCAAGAGTGGTGTCCAGATCATATTTTTGTGTCCAGAACCTGCACAGCAGGTGCATTTTAATAAAACACACAAAAAAAAGAGTGACTCCCATCATTTCCTGAGTCCTGAAAAAAAGGGAATCGGAACCAAGCCGAGTCACAAACAGCTCGGTGAGGGGGACAAAACAGTCCCCTCAATGATTCAGGCATGAAAGCCAACATCTCAAGAAACGTGTAGATGTGGTGCTCAGGGACATGGTTTAGTGAGTTAGGTGGGGTGGGTTGACGGTTGGATTTGATGATCCTTGAGGTCTTTTCCAACCTTAATGATTCTATGATTCTATCTTCCAATTAAATGTATGCCATCCTCCCAAAGCAAGAAGAAATACGTGCAGGGCCTCAATTCACACAGGATCAGTGACAGAGGGCACATGCTACAGAATGTGTCACAGGGCTTTTGGAGGATAAAATCAGTTTGGGAACATCAGAAAACAAAGGCTGAATAGATGAGGAAGAGGACCTATGTGCCTACTTACCAAGTTTCACTTCTGCATTCTCTGTTAACAACACATTTTGCCCTTTGATATCCCTATGAATCACGTGATGGGCATGAAGATGTGCCAACCCCTGCGTTAAAAAGAGGAGAGGAAGAAGACATTCAGAGTTAGGCTCTTGGCTTAGCAACAGACTACTGGCACCCAGCACCCCCAAAGCCTATAGCACTGGGTCTTGGGCTCTTGCTCAGCGGCTGGGTGCAATGGGAGCTGTGGGAGCCTTGTAGCAGCACACTTCCCACAGAACTTTTGGTAACAGAGCAGAGACCCAGGCCCCAGGTCATGCACATGCTGTACTTAAATACAGCCCAAAATCTGCACTATGCAAACACCTCTCAGCAGTCACATGAAGAAAGATCAGCCCCCAAAAAGTCTCCATGCAATGTGACACTGCAAACGACATCTGCACCAGTATATGTCACTGACACCTGACACACACGGGGTCATTCAGAATTTAGTCTGGGGAAAGAGGATGGAGGGAGAAAGGAGGCAGCATCAGCGAGCATACATGCACCCCCAAGAAGGATGTGGGAAGGTGATGGACTGGCAGTTGTGTTTGAGGGTGAGGAAAGACTGAGAACAAATAAAAGCTCTGCTGCAAAGCTGCAGTTCTCTAGCCTCCATTAATATGAAACCAGACAATTGGTCCTCAGGAAAAAAAAAATGCAGAAAAAAGAAAGCATGAGCATTATACTTTCCAAAGGAAACAAAACCTCCTGGCACACGATGCTATTTGTTGAAACAGCACCTGGATGCATGCCCCAAAGCGTTAGCCATGTGGAGGGAGGACTGAAGAAGACATATGTTGTATTTTACTCTCTAATGTAATTGGGAGAACAACAGGCAACCCTCTTAGCAACTGCCTGTATTTTGGTTTCTCCTCAGCTCTCTGCTTGGAAAACTGTAGTCTCCGGTGGGATCATCTTGCCTGTTCGTGTTGCCCTCATAGGCTTTTAATGTTTTATGAAAAATAAAAAAAAAGAACCTTTACAGCTGCAAGAGGTTAAGAGAGTAGTGGTTGCTGTAGAGAAATATTTCCTAACACATGTTCTTCATTAAATGATCATTTACCAGTTTGCCTACATAACCATTGGGCTATCTTATTTTTTAAAAACAGTTAATGATTGTGACAAAGAAAACACTCTCCACAGCTCCTCCCCATGCATGTCACAAGCAAATCAAGTGAATGGCTGATGTCCCCAAGACCCTTCATTGGCTGCTAATGCTAAGTGTGGTCTTATTTTTCACAGGAATGAAGGCTTTTCCACAGCTTCACACAGGATACGTTTTAAAGCCTTCTGCTACACCAACCCAGCCAGAGAGATAATCGTCTGTTCTCTCCAGAGTACCATCTAACCTTACTGAAGAAAACACATTCAGGTTTGCGAAAGGCTGGGAGGAGACAGAGGGGCATGGTTCCATTCTCCTGCAGACCCCAGGCCCCTCCAACCACACCGGGATCTGTTGGGTTGACCCTCAACTAAGTCTCCACCTGCACCAATCTTTGGCACTTTAGCTCATTTTAACCTTCTGTTGTGCAACCTCTCTCCTCTGTCCCTGACAAGCTTGATGTCGAATCAGGTTTTGCACTGTCTCATAGCAATGTGAGTTTGGCATTCTTTTTTTCCAGATATTCCAGTTCCTGCTAGGAAACAATTAAGGCTCCTTTTGCAAATCTCTCACAGGAATGAGAAAACAGCCTTCCCTTAACTCTAAGGTAAAGGTAAATTATTTTTTCCACTTCTCAGAGAGCATGACTACCACTTTACCTAAGCAGAACCTCGGATATATGCAACTTAGCATGCAATACCTCCAAGGTCACACAGTTGTTCTCAAATCAAGCACAAGACCAGTCCTGCAGAAGTTAGCTTCCCTCATATCAAACATGCTATCCATTTGATTTGAAATATAACCATCAGTAGTTATTTAACTTTTCTTCTCCCTTATAAGCAACTTAAATGTGCCAGCCCAAATGCCAGCAGCCAGACTCTCCCCTAGAATTTGGAATTAGAGCAAGAGACCAGATTTATACATCTCTCTCCCTCTCCATCTTAAAAATCGCCAAGGCAGAGCAAATGTGTAACACAGACTACAGCAGCATTGATTTATGCAAGAGCCAGTGATGGTTTCCTTTAACATGAAGCCTTTCTCTGATGAGGCAATTGAACACACATACTGTATAGTGGTACGGATAGGAGGCAATTTGTTTTACAAAGAAGCATGAGGAAAACTATACCAGATTTACTTAGTGCAGCAAACAAATGCCAATTCAAAAAGGACTTAAACTATACCAACTGGAAATCAAATATGAAGAGTAATTAGTTAAAGCTTCAGTTTTAAAAAACTGGTAAGTGGCATCCCTCTTCCGGAGAAACTTTTGCAGCACCATCTGCCAGCACTCTACAGCGCACAGTCACATACAACATAGCTGCTTGCTCTAGACAGACTCCAGGAATATGCAGTATATAAGCACATCACAGCACAGAAGTCCTGACTGCTGGCCTGGGCCAACAACTCCCTTCCTCCACAGACGTGATTAGGAGCAGAAAAAGACAGCTGTAAGCACATTTTGAAAAGCCCATTCTGCACCCTATTGAGTTATGACACTTACAACTTCAGGCTTCTCAGAAACAGTGTCTTACTGACACTGTTTCACAGCTTTTACAACAGGTAAGGTCACAGGTTCTTTCACTGGCTTCTCATGACTAAAAATTGCTATTCTCTGCAAGGCTGCTGTTACAACACAGTACAACTCACACCGAGTTAAATGATGTGGGGCAGACATCTATCTGCTCCTACACACTCTCCAAGTGATGACACGGCTAACGAGATTGATCAGAAACAGCTTCTTGAAGACCCTCAAACGAGGCTACATCTCTGTAAGACTGTTTCTGTGTTTTCAAATGGAGCAGACTATTTGCCTTACCCGAAGAATCTCTCTGGAGATATATGCTATCCAGTCTTCCTTCAGAGTATTCCCTTTCGTGTTCTTCACAAGGTCTGTGATAGAGCCTGCTCCACAAAACTCCATAACAAGCTGCAAAACAAATATCAGCATAAAACCAACTTTAAACACAGTCCCCAGCCGTCTCAGCAAAGCAAAATAATCAAGCTGCAGCACTGATTTGGGAACCCTTGTGAAGCAGAGAATATAATTTATTTTTTACATCTCTGCCTGGAAAATGGATTCAAACCAAATGTCTCCAATGTGTGTCAGACATATATGGAATATGTCTCGCATTAGTTACCACATTTTCAAGGACTGATTTAATCACTGTAATTTAATGCTGGGAATCTGGATTTGCTCAGCTATGCAAAATGCATTAGGATCAACAGGAGTAAGGGCACATCCAATGCTGAAGGAATCAAACAGATGACACCACTGCAACCCATCTTATTCTTTAACTCCCCTTTATTTATGGAAGAACATGCACTGATGTCTGTACCCTGAAATTTCAAACCCAAACTTCAAACCTCTAGAGGGTGTAGGTGAGGTGGGATGAGAAATATAATGGGTAGTATTCTCAAGTGCAGCTTTCTTTTTACAGTCACACATTCTTACTGCTCAGTTCATCTGCCTTGTTCCCATGAAACATGTTACTATACAGCTGGGAAATGCGGAAAAAAAGTTACTTAAAGAGCAAATCCATTGATAACAGCAAAACTTGGTTCAGCCATCCTCTTAAGAATGCATCATTAGGCTACGTGATTCACTTATCTATCTGTTCAGGCAAGCACCAAATTCTATTAGCATGTCTTTCCATAATGTGATATATCTGTCATCCTCAAACTATATTCAAAAGGGAAAGACTTATAAACACGCTTGAGAAATATCTGCTTACCCACAGTTGGTCGTCATGTCCTGGAGGACTTTTCTTAATGAAAGCACCATAATAAGTTGCAATATTTCTATGATGAGAATATTTCTTTAGCATATTAATCTCCAGTTTGATTTCTTCTTCTTCATCCTTTGTAAAAAAACACAAAAAACAAAAAACAAAAAAAATATATTTAATATACCACGTGCATTATTTATTTCCTCTTCTCTCTGACACAAGTAGATTTTAAAAAGTTCTATTTATACCAGCATCATGCTCAGTAATCACATCTTATGTTCGTACCATCAAAATCCTGCTTATTGAGATGGTCTAAAAGAGACCTCTACTTTCACAAGTTTTCAGTAGTGCAACAATGTAAATGAAGGACGCACTGGACTTCACTCCATGAAGGAGCACAACAAGATCTGTTTTAAAACCCTATTGCTTGGAATACCTTAGGCAAATACATAGCTAGTGAGCTTTTGTTCTGCATAACCCGGAGAACTAGAAAACGCGAAAAATCTGCGAATTTACTACAGAGAAGTATTATTTCCATCTTCCTAATTATTTTTTTCCTTTAATTTTGAAATTTGCAACCAGTTCTATTTAAATGCCAGACAACGGCTCAGCGCAGCCAGCTGCCCAAGTGGGCCCTTTGAGGTGGGTCCCCCTCACAGCGAGGACGACAGGGTCCCACACCACAGGGTCCCACCTCAGTGTCAGCACGAGGCCAGCACAGGAAAGCAGAGGTGGTGATCAGGAATTCCCCTCACTGCGCGAACAAGGCACTTGCCTCGTGCACAGATTTCCTCCTCCTCCATCTGCCTCCATGCAGGAAGAGCAAGTGCATCAGGAAGAGAGGGCCAGGAGCCCGGGCGGTAAACAGGATGCTGGGACACAAAGGCAGAGGAAGGATTTCCCCCGGCTCCCCTCTCCTCTGCGAAGTGCTAAGTAGAGAGCAGCTGAGGTGAAGGGAGGTCATCCCTTCAAAGAGCTGAAATGGGTAACACTATGCAACCACACCTTAAAAACACCCACAATCCGTTTTTGAAGCCACAGCAGGACATGTTGCATGGAAGGATCCACACACACTTTGAGGCGATACCTGAGCAGCCAGCCAGCAGATACCAGAGAAGAAGGAGCAGACACCATCCCACCACCTGAGCACTCCCTTCCTCTCTCTCTTACCACACCTAGGCAGTGGGAGCCCTCACCCAGCACCTTTCAAGGCAACAAATGAAAAGGCAGCTGGTTTACCCCTTTAGGCACAACCTCCATTCGCTCCACAACTTTCTAGCCTTAGATAACCACGGGGAAAATGTCTACTTTAAATTGATTCCAGGAAGAAACTGAAACCTCTGTTCTCTAGGGTGCCTGGCTGACAGAAATGGTAGCATGTATTTTGATTATCCTGTAATGTCAAAGCTGATTACATGAGAAAATTTTAAGCCTTAAACTTCCTTGCAATTTGTACCATGCTAGCAATCAAAATATCCTACTCACGAACATATGCAGATATTAATACTAAGTACATGTTAACTATTTATACACACCAGTACACATGGCTTTAGCAACAGAAATCACCCTACTCTGCAAAACAAACAATTATTTCAAATACACTAATAGTGGGATGCAGTGCTTACTCGTAAATCATCACTCTTTTATTTATTTAGACCAAAAAGGCGAAGGAGAAGAAAACTACATGCTTGTACTAGAAACTACCACACAGAACTTTGAATTTATGCAAAAAACTGTAATAGGAGCTTTGCTAAACTTAACGGTGTGGGACTTAATCGCTGATAGTTTAGTATGTATAACTGGATTAATCTGCTATTTTGTACTGACTTTTTATATAAAAGTTATTTCCTACCCTCAGTACATGAACACAATAGCTTTTACAATACAATGGGCAGGATGTCCTAAATGTTGTTCATGTTTATCTGTTGTAACAACAGCCAAAATGACGTTTAGCTAGGAACTACTTCTGAAAAATAAGATAAAAAAACCCACCCCCCAAAAACCCCCAAAGAACAAACAACAAAGGCGCACACAAACCCAGAAGACTGCCAGGGTGCGTCAAAGCACCTGCTCAAGCGCCTTCAACAACCCCAGGAATCTCCCTTAACTAGGGGAAATGATGGTCCTAAACTCCTATTTCAGCTGTTATTGAGCATTTTTCCACAACACAAATAGCATCTCACCTACAGTTCAATCCAGACCAAACTCCAGCCTACAAAAATTAATGGATTCAGTAATTCTTGCCAGGTTTCAGAGGACTCCACTTACTTAGTGTGGATCAATAACTCCCTGGCACTAAGTCCTGAAGACTTTGTGGAGACAGGAACTATCATGAAGATTAATCAGCACAGAGAAGGCTGCAGTACCACTGTGCTACAGTGACTGGTGTAAGATAATAATAATTGAAAAAAAAAAAAAAGTGGCCAGATGTAAATTGTTCTGGTCCAGACTCATGAAACATTTTTTCCAGGCTACAATTGATTTCATCCCAGTGTGGATATCTGAAAGAGGCCAAACAATATGCTCCCTACCGGTGCTTACTTCTCCCCACTAACTACAAAAGGAGGATGAGATCATGAGCCAAGATCCAGACACCAATCTTGCAGATGTCTCACATCAGGGCGACATAAATCCCACCCAAAAATCTCACCAGATAAGACAATTTCTGCACAGGTCTCCTTATAGACCAGATGCTCCACAGGGAGGGTTGGCTGCAGCCTGCAACAGGGATCCTCTGGTGCAGAGGGAGCTGTTTCGGCAGCTGTCCAGGGGTGTGAAAGGAAGGTCCTCAACCTCCTCCCAACAACACACATGCTGCAGCACCACCACTACCAGTCTCTCCATTTACAGAGGCACCAGGATCACAAAAGTGGAAAATTAAAACCAACTGAGGCAAGAGATTGTCATTCTCATGAAGGAATACAAAAGTACATCCTTTTTTCTTGGAGGAGAGAGGCAGCTGGTGAGCCCTTCCTAGCGATTTTATGCAGCTGGCATCAATTACCACTTTAAGCCATTATCTGTGGATACAAACTCCCATTGAAACCTTCTTTGTCTGGCCTGTGATGGGGCTGGTGTAAGTGTTTATACTTATACATTTGCTGTCTGTTTGTGACAGCACATCTGATTACTTGTAATTTTTGCAGTAAGCTATACTTTGCAAGACTCACGTGGTTAAATCAAGCTTGGAGCGGCTTTCCTCTCCCCTTCCATGTGTTCCCCTTCAGAGATTAAATGGACATGTCAGCATCTCTAGGGATTTCTAACTGTAATGCTGTTTTATCAAAACAACTTTGCCTGTAAGATTAAAAATCACATGACACTAGCACAGAAATCCACCTATGTGCACTAAGATCATTTCTAACCATTTGAATTAGCACATTAAAAATAAAACCACGTGTGCTACCTCTCAGCATGCCACCCAGCACTGCCTGATCAGCTTGCTTACATCTGTAGCACAAAATCTCCACAACACTTGCTCTTCCATTCATCATTGCACACCAAATATCAGATTTGTTTTTCTTGCACGCAGACAGCAAATCAATGACTTGTTATTTTTGTTACATCACCATTTACAAAACTGTGAAGATTTAAGTATCTGAATGATCAGAGCATCTGAACACAGTGCCACTGGAGTAACTCCCAGTCAAAAGCTACTAGAGCAGACCATGTAAGGAATATTAATCTGCACAGCTCAATTATGCCATTTCAGCACATTTTCCAAAGGTAACCCCCCTGCATCATTATTGCAAGAAAATCCTACTTATTTATAAAAACTCTTAGAAGATGAGGAATTCAGAAGCACTTCACAGGACACCATGGTAGGGAGGAAGAAGAAGGGAACTACAGCTCTAGAAGTGACAGAAGCAGGGAGGATATAACCAAAGGAAAAGAAAAATCACTTCATGCCTGCCCTGTTTTTATATACACTTCCCTAAATGTGATGCCTCAAGAGACCAAGCAAAACAGTTCTGACCTGCTCCAGCACTGCAACTCGTAAAAGACCCCTATGAGAATCTGTCTCTGCAAAACAGACCTCAGGAAGGAAGGGGGGAATAACACTGTTTTCCAAGCTCCATAGTACAAGGCAATTATTTCAGGAGCTGAATAAAAAAAAAAAAAAAAAAAAATTAAAAAAAACCCAAAAAACCAAAAAAAAAAAAAAAAAACAAAAAAAAAAAAACCAAAAAAAAAAAGGGGGAAAAAAAAATATTTTCAAAAAAAAAAAAAAAAAAAAAATTTAAAAAAACCCAAAAAACCAAACACACATCAAAAAAACCACCAAAGCAAAACCAAACAACCTAAAGCTACTGTGAGGAAGTATCGCAGGGCATGTAAGTGGTGACTTTCCATCCACACTCCTTCAGGGGGAAGAGCTGCCTGGGCACTGCTACTCGCTAGCTGTTTATTCTGCCCTCTCAAGGAATAGCACAGGTCAGGGAGTAGAAACTCAAGACAATTTCAGAAATTTTTATTTACCCTAGTAGTATGACGAGGGGAAACATGAGTGAGGAAACACAGTCAAGCAAGGAGAGGAAAGCAAGACAATGTTCTGTGATGAAGGTGAGAACAAGTTTACTTGTCCTACCAGATGATTTATATGTTGTCCTAAATCAATTTGCAGAGGAATACAAAACTATCCCTTCAGTAACTTTCCTTTCTGATTTCTCCCCAATTTCTTAAAATGAGACAGTGACAAATCTCAGCTCTCCCCGCACCAACGGCATACAGTCATTTTAAGCTACAAGTCTTTTAAAAATTAACACCACTACCCAACAGTGGAACACCAAACACACAGGCAAAGGGGAATAGGGAACGGGAAGCCTCCAAGCCTCCTTTCCTTTGCTTTCCCAGTGCTGACACTGAAGCTCTGCCTGCCTATACCAGGGAGCTGCACTGCCTGAAGAATGGTGGCTGGCAATGGTGTACCTGGGGTTTCAGAGTAAGCTGAGCTGCTGAGGATCATGAGCTCCAGAGGTGGCTTGCAGGATCTGGGAATCTTTAAATCTCAGGAGAGTTGGGATCTGTGTGGAGGGGCAGGCAGCAGCCTCAGCCCAGCTCGGGGAGTGAAAGGGAGCACTAACCCATGTATACCCAGAGTGGTGGAGAGGAAACGGGTTTACCTTCAGAGGAACAAGAAACATAGTGACTTGACCTTTCTTTCACCATCTCCCCTAAACAGGCAAGTTGAAGAAAAACAGCAGAAGCCCACAAGAAACCCAGTTTATTTTCCTTTCCGTTTCCTCTTACTTTTAATTTCTGCTCTCCACCCACATAACAAAAGTCCTAAAAGGCACCAAATGCAAACAAAAATCTTCCTGGATAAATCACAACACCAACTTTTGCAAACCACAATTCTGCCTGTATGTCACATCCTCCCTCTTCCCCGCACCCCAGATCTGGCCAGTATCCATTCTGAGCTGAATCTGTCCAGGACAGGGAAAGTCTGAATAGCGCCTAGCACAATAGGTGACCTTTTCTGGTGCTGGAATCCATAATATACACACTTGTTAATAAAGTTCTCACACACGAGGGAGATGTTTTGGCAAGAAGAGTTAAGGCAGTATTGTACACAGCACCACAGTATTTGAACCACGAGCTGTAGTGCTGCCTCCAAATTGGGAAGGAGATTGTAATTTTGGGAGGAACCTAACCACAAGAGCAACGAGACTCCAAGTGCTGGGCAAGTCCCTGCCAACGCCTGCCAAGGTAGGAAGTTTGTATAAAGCAGAGCAGCTTGCAGTGCAAAGAGCACAACATGGAGAAATGCAATCCTCTCCAAAGCCACAATAGAGTGTCGGAATTGAGAATATGATATAGAATAGTTCTTAAAAGAAAATACCAAACACAGGCTTTTTGAGAGGGAAAGATTAAGCTGTTTAAAAGAAAAAGCTTTAATCAAGATGGCAGTAAACACTTAACAAGTCCATATACAGTCCCTCCTAAGTCTTAACATACAAGAACCTGCAACTTTCTTATTACAGCCCATCCTTCTTGAGTCTTCTACAGAGCTTTTGAGCTTGGTTACCCTCAAGCTAAAGACCTCATACAAGTTTATTTCCCTTCTGTATCTCTCCTCTGTTACCTTTTCACCTCCAGCATTCACTGTGCCTGTTCCATTTCACGTGCAAGGACTCTCTTTCACAAGATCCTTACCCACAGAATCCTCTTCCCACCTTGGCATCAGCAAGTTCATTTCTCTGCACTGTCCTTCAAGTCCTTTCCAAACACACACTTGTTCAAAGGCCTGCAGATTGCTCACCCTTACAAAAAAGCATCCATCATGCCATGCACTCAGTGACACTGAAGGAGCACCAGACATGCAGCAAGAAGCAGCAGCATCGCCCCACCACCCCCCATCACCCCACACTCTTAAGAGTGCTTTTCAGACTTCACCCCTTGTCCACATACGCAGCCCATGCAGAGAAAGCCCTTCAGGGGCTTTACCATTCACAAGCTTTCTGGAGCCCATCTTTGTCACCAAGAGCTGCCCACCAGCCTCTGAGCTGCTTCTGCCGACAACACAGAGCTGCATTGCCAGAAGCAGCAGACCGGCAACACTCTGCTCAGGCAGAGTGATTGCAGAAGACGGCTGTGATGCTTTTTCAAGGGTCAAAAAAAAAAAATCTTAGTTTTGTGAGAACTGGCTGACAGAACAGGGCTGTCCTTATGACCACGTTTGATTACCTTCAGTGGCAAGATTTCATCAAGCAGGTTAGAAACACACTTCCAAACACATGCAAAACAGAGACCGCTTTGTCTCCCCTTGGCACAACACCCTCTCTCTTGCATGCTAAAGGCACCATCTGAAACAAGAGAGAAAATGAGCCAAATTGTTCACAACAGTGCCATTGCTGAGGATGCGGCTGTAAAGCAACAATTAAGTTAGCTAGACAAAAAAAATCACAAGGCAGGGCTAGCTCTTAAGCAGGGTCCCAGCACTGCCTGAAGGAGCCTGTGTAGCAGCATTGTGCAAGCACAGGAGACAGAATCACGTGCAGGCAGGAAGGAGCCAAAAACCACGTGAAGACAATACTTGTCTGTTGTCTCCCCCCAAATCACCTCCTCCACCAATCACTCAGACAACAATATTTTCTTTCTTGCCTGATGTACCCCTGGTGCCTTCACTGGTCACTGAATGAGCTGCGCTGAAGGCACAGAGTCTGCACCGCTGCTGACCTCCCCCAGTAAAACCCCAGGATGCCAAGGGTTTTTCTGAAGACAACCAAGAGAGAAACCTCCTAAGAGCAAATCCCTTCAACCATTTCCAAGGCTAGTCCCTCAATCCTGGTGATGATTACTTAAAAGAGTTTCCTGTTCAGATTACATTTTTATCCCTGCTATACAACTCAACTGTCCATTGTCATCAAGCCTAAATTATTTACAAGTTATGCAACCAGCTAGTCTTGTACTGACATATTCAGAACTCTCATAAAAAAAGAAAGGTTTAGTACCCTATTTCCATCACTATTATTCACACTAAAAATGCCTGTCACTATACAACTCTACATCCAGTCACACTTTTTTTTGTGATCAGAGCAAGCCTTTCCTAGCAGATATGAAAACTAAGTCTGTGTGTGAAGGAAAGAAATTAAACCAATTTCCTTTATGCAAAGCTCTGGGCTCAGAGAATAAGAGGAGATGTAGATGCTGGAGACAAAAAAAAAAACAGGCTTATGCACAAAGCCAAAAAATTGCGCAGCTTTTCTACTTCCAATCTCAGTGTGCATTTGATGCCAAGGAAAGCAGCATCTCTGGGGGCGACAGAGCCAGCGGAGGCATTTTCCCACTGCTTGGTCCCTGGCTCCTCCCAGGCAGTGTGAAGCCCCAGCATGCCACCACTCCCACCTGGAGGGCAGATGTCCTTCCCAAAGGGGATTGACACATGGGTCCCACCCTGCAGGTGCAGTCCAGACACTGCTGGGCCACCGTTTGGACCTAAAAGATGGAAAAGGCTCCTTGAGTGCTGCAGGTTTGATGCAGCTGGAGAGATTCAACAAGAAACTAAAGTTCTAATTTGAAACTAAGCTTTAACTTCGACAGTGGTGGGGTAGAAGGCAAACATCTGAGAGAGGAAAGAAAACAAAAGGCTGAAATGACTGAAAGTGGATTTCCTACATGACAAATGCCACACAGAAGCTATATTAGCAGAAATTTAAGCTGAGAAGGTAGAATACATTAAAATGGCAGTTCTGGCATGACATGAATGTTCTTCTAGTACACACGTCATGAAAACTTATAATTACATGAAGACACCGACTCCTTTACAGGACAGATTAATTCAGTATGCAGCCACACACCCGCATAGATGAACAAGTCCTGCAGATGAACAGGGAAGAGGGGTTTATTTACAACCCCTCCTTCATTTTGTACATTAAACAAAACCCAAGTGCTAAAAAGCAAACAAAATACCCCAACAGTTTGCGATCACGAACCCAAAAACACACATCTGAACAGGAACAGAACAAAGGAGAGGAAGGAAAAGTAAACCCCTTTCGGCATTTCCTCAGGGCTGTTTCACATAGTATACTTTAGTAAAAAGAGATAGGTCTGGAGAAGTAGCTGACAAGAGAAAATCAGAAGCTCTATCACATACCACAATTTCTTTACCCGACAACAATGAAGGGCTCAGCACGGCTTGGTACATAATATTATTTAGGCCAAAAGCAAACACGCAGATTTGAGAAGCAGAAGCAACAGACTGGCAATGGTACCCCAAAATTAATCATATGTTAAAAAATAAACAATTACAGAAAATATGGAGGAGCACAAACAAGCACCACCACAGTTGCCAGCAGGGAGCAGCTGGCAGCCACAAAGTAAGTACTTTGCATTTCCAGCAGAGACAGTCCTACTGGTGACTTTCACCCTTCTACGGGATAAGTCCCACTTCAGGCAGACAGACTTGTCTCCTTGCAGGCACCTTTCCCCCCATGCTACACTGTGGGCACCCAGAGCGGCTACACTCCAGGCTTCAGCATAATCACTACCTGCCTAAAATTAGACAGAATGAATTCAGGCTTTGGTCATTGGGAGAATGAACAGTTAAAGCCAGCAAACAGGCACAGAAGGACTACAAGTTCTATTACTGACTTTGGCTTTTGAACCCAAATCAACTGGTAGGTGGAAGAAGCACTTTGTAACACATTGCTAACCCATCAGCTCTCCAGGTTCCCTAAATCTTACAGGCTTCAATTAAGCAAACCCTCCTCATTAAAATGTTGCAAGTGCTGCAATTTTTCCTTCTAAATATTTAAAACTCCATCTGCAACACTAACAAAGCCCTGCATTTTGTCAGAAAATGAGTCCTAAGAAAAGCCCTGAAAACAAAATTACTGCATTTTCTTTTCAGCCCACCAACCCACTTTTATAAAGTGACATATTTCACTTAGCCCTTTACTGTGAAGAAAGAGATTCAACACTTCTTTTCTAAAGCCGTGTATCTCTGTCTGAGGTACACGTGCCAGATGAAATGACAGCTAACAGACAGCCATCACATCCCCAAATGTTGAAGGTAATATGTTGGCTTAGAAGCTAATGCCCATGTCTCACGCCTGTTGTACGTGCTGCTGGTAACCTATACTCTGTTTCACACCCACAAAAGGAAAACTTCAAATTTTGGGCTACACTACAGCCTCAAAAAAACTCCTTGTAAGCAAGGCCTAGTGTGAGATCATGATCTGACTTAGTCAACACAAGGTTTCTTTTGTGGAGCAGCCAAAATATGTAAATTACCCAAGAATAAAAGGAATCATCCGATCTGTACATGTGTCTTACAAACACTGTTGAATGACACAGTGCAAGAGCACAAGTCCTTACAAGTTTTAATTTCAGGTAATCTTTGCCTAAAGGTTGAACACTTCAGCTCCTCTGGTCCAGTATTAGTCACCACTCAACCTCTGTCGGTAATCTGCAACTTTCTCCCCTGCCTTATGCAAAGAAAGTACTGCAAATGCAAAACACCAGGTGCGGACAGGAAGAACCCAAGAGGTTCAAAGGCCTGTTCCTCTCACCAGACAAGAGGCAGAAGGGATCACAAAGAAAGCTGTGACACCAGCCCACCATTGGGTGTTTGAGAAAAAGGCTGAATATATACCATCCACGCAGACCGTGGGTAGCTGGTGTGAGGAGAAGGGAGTGGACCTGACCAAGCCCTACAGGCTTGTCAAATTCTATTCTCAATTTTAAATTTACCCCAGAAAATACCTTCACCAACATTGCAAGCAAAGACTGCTTCAAAAGCCAGCAGGAAGAAGATTGCTCCTCCTCCCTTTGCCACCATCTCCACATTCTCCTCCTTCTCTCTCTGCTCCGGTGAGAACTGGTCCTCCCAGCAGTAACAAAGCAAAGGATTAACATCAGGTCGGTAGCCATGAGATGGTCAGCCCTGCACACATCCACAGAAATACCCTGTCCAAGCCCTCAAACCACTTACTTCTTCCTGGGGAGGAACAGGGGCTCCCTCTGCAAAGGGCAAACACAAGCCCACGACTGATGCCAGACCAGACGTCTCTGCTCCTCCACACTCTTCTAAGCATTCCTGAAACCTATAACCCAACAGCAGCTTTGGGGGTGAAAAAGCATCATCAAGCTCAGCTACTCTGTGCGAATGAACAGAAAAGAAATAACTAGAAATATATGGGCTGAGAGCAGCTTTGTTTGGGCAAAGACTCCTCTTCAACTTGCTTGTTCACGTAATAATGAGATCCACACTTAAAACCCTAAGGGTTTTCAAAGCAGGAAGGAATACAGGTATTAATATTTTACCTCTAAAATACACTTGCACTCAGAAATACAGCTCTTTTTTAAAAAGGAAATCCATTACAGAATGATTTACAACTGACTGACAAGATGATGATGATGACTCTGTAATTATCAGCTCCAATCACTCAAATTACCATTTACCAGCAGACACACAAACTACTTGATTCACAGCTCAGATTTTCTTCAGCACAACCTAGGTCCTTCCTAAAACAAGAGAGGAGACAGACAGCCTCTATCAGTAACAGATAAATGTGGCTGCTGACGAGAGGAATTCACGGATGTCTGCGAGGGGCAAATTTCCCTTCACGTTTGTGCCAAACCCTTCCAGAGCACAGATGACAACCAGGGCTTTTCCTTTGCATTCAGACAGGAACAGTTGTTAAGACAGGTACAAAGGCAGGGCCATGTCTGGGCACTTCTGATAAGTGAGTTCTTCATAAAATTGGCTGCTGAAGTTTTGATTTCCTTTGGTAGATTAATGATGACTTCTGCACAGCATTTAAAATCACCCTGCATTGCCAAAGCTCTATAAAGGCTGTGCACTTTAGTGTACAAGTAAGTGCATTTGGCATTATACCACTATGTACAGAATCATTTTCATGCAGCTGCCAGCAGAAGGGAACTATATTCTTGGACCAGATGTTTTTGTTGTCAGCACTGCCAAGCACTCCTGCAAACCTCACAGCTGAGCGGTGCTGCAGGAGTGAATTAACAGTGAACAGAGACACAAGATGCTCGTGTCCATCTATCAGATGGGGTGTCACGGCCCCTCTCTCCCTTCCTCCACCTTTCCGAGCAAGGAAGCCACTGATAACCAGCTAATTATTTACCTGCCCAAGAAGAAAAACCCTTCTACCTCCACCAGGATAAATAAAACCAACAAATGCTTGCAGAAAATATTACACCCCAGCTGCATTTACCCCAGCTAGGCAACAAAGGGACCATGGTTAACCAAGAAAATAGGAACTGAGAAAATATAAATGGTCCTAATACTACAGTACGCGTTTGTTTTCGCTGCTAGGCTGTGAACAAGCTTGCATTTATAAAACGGCATTTCACCTCCAAAATCAGAGCCGCTTATAGCATCTCCCTCTCCAGTTTAAAAACAAACAGCTCAGATCTCAGCACAAGTCTTTCACTCTTGAGCTGAAACCTGGAGAACCCTGGCAGGAATTTGGGGACAGGAGTCTGTTTCCCAAACCCAGCACCCACTCCCGGTAAGGCTTAGCTGCACTTCACCCTGCTGGCCCCTGTGATGCAAAGCAGGGGTTCCTACCAGCCCCCAACCTGCCGGCCTTGCCTTGCCTTTCACAACTGCACCACGACTAGCAGAGGGGACCTGCAGGGGCTACAGGGACAGAAATAATAAATCATCAGACAGCTGCTTAAAACTGTGGATGCATATGCACAGCAGGCAGAAAGCAATTTGAACAGGAACAAGGGAGACAGGCACCAACACCCAGGTGCCGATAAGAAGAAAATGAGGTTTATTCGGTTCAAAAAATCTCCCTTGACAGGCTCACCCTAAATCAACCACAAAGGCTGTAAGAGTAACCTGAAAGAGCAGACCACCTCACCCAGAAAGAAAAAACTCTGCAACAGGCCAGGACGAGGTGCGAGCGCAACCGCCTCCCCATCTAGGCTGCAGCCCTCCCAAGGGCGGCAAAAGGCAACACCGCTCCTCCAGGTTCGTGGTGAGGAGCTCACTTCTTTGTTTATTCCACTTACTGGGCATCACACATGTTCCAAACAGAAGGCAGCAGAAAGAAGACTGTATGTGTGCTGTGAGCCTGCTGGGAGCTGCTTTGGGGTCTCTTTCCTCAGACAGGCAGTTCAGATAGGCACAGCCCACTCCTGTACTGCCAGCCGCTGTTACAAAGCGACACTCAGCAACTTGACTGTAAAATAACAATATGCCTTATGTGTTTTACTGAAATTCTCCTATACAGGAATAATCTGGTCTCTCTCTGAAAGAGTATTATTTTGGTTTTCCCAGCCTCCAGCAGCCACCACATCTCGTGCATCAAACAGGGCTCCAGCCTGCCCAGCTGCACCTGCCAGCCAGCATCTGCTCAGGACGTGCACTCGCATCTAACACCTGGAGCGGTGCCTTCCTTAAGGAGAAATTCATAAGTTAAGCACTTAAAAAAAAAAAAACCAAAAAACCCCCAAAAAAACAAAACAGATGGCCTCTCTTGTCCAGATAAATAAATTGCCTTCTTCTCAGGGACTTTTCCCTCAAAACAAAAGTAATGCTATCACTACAGGGTCTCACGGGAAGATGATTCATAAGCAGAAAAAGGCCTGTAAATTCTGTGCTCGAGGTATCCACCCTATCAGATACTACACCTTTTTACTACACTAGTCCTGTAACATGATGAAGCAACAGTCTGAAAAATCTTGCCTTAAATCACACTGATTTGAAACCAAACAAAGAGCAATTAGCCCAGCCAAAGCTGAGGGCTGGGCATTTACATCCAAAGAATCACAGAATATCAGGTTGGAAGGGACCTCAGGGATCATCTGGTCCAACCTTTCCTGGCAAAAGCATGGTCTAGACAAGATGGCCCAGCACTCTCTCCAGGCAAACCTTAAAGCATCCAACACTGGGGAATCCACCCCTTCCCAGGGAAGATCATTCCAATGGCTCCTTGTATAAAAGGAGTCTCCATCTTCTTTGTAGCCACCCTTTAAATATTGGAACATGGTGATAAGGTGAAAGTCTTCTTTTCTCAAGGCTGAACAAACCCAGTTCTCTCAGCACTTCCTCATATGGTAGGCTTCCCAGTCTTTTGATCATCTTTGTGTCCCTTCTTTCGACCCTCTCCAATCTGTCCACAACTTTTTTGCACAGTGGGGACCAAAACTGAACACAGCATTCTGGTGTGGCCTGACATATGCTGAGTACAGTAGGATAATGACTTCTTTATCTCTGCTGGTGATGCTCTCATTGATGCAACCCAGCATCCTGTTGGCTTTCTTTGCCGCAGGAGCCAACTGTTCACTCCCATTGAGCTTGTTGTTCACCAGGACCCCCAGGCTCTTTTCCACACAGCTCCTCCTCAGACAGGTAGATCCCAGCCTGGGCTGCACTCATGGATTACATTTTAGTAGGTGCAAGACCTTATCCTTGTCCTTGCTGAACTTCACAAGGTTCCAGCCTATCCAGGTCTTCCTGCAGGGTAGCTCTCCCTTCCGAAGTGTCCAGTTCCCTGTTCAGTTTGGTATCATCAGCAAACTTCATCAGGATACACTCAATTCCATAATCCAGATCACTTATGAAGATATTAAACAGCACTGGGTCCAATATCTATCCCTGGGAGGACCCCACTTGTGACAAGTTGCCAGTCTGAAAAGGAGTTATTTACCACCACCCTCAGTGTGAGGCCTGTCAGCCAGTTCCTCATCCACCACACAGACCACTTGTCTAGACTGTAACCCATCAGTTTCTCCAGGATGAGGCTGTGGGAAATTGTATCAAGAGCCTTGGAGAAATCCAGGTAGACAATGTCCACCACTTGCCCCACATGAACCAAGCAGGTTACTCTGTCATAGAAGGTGATCAGGTTTGTCAAGCACAGTTTGCCCTTGGTGAATCTGTGCTGGCTTTTTTCAATCACATGCTTCATTTGACTTGTAATAGTCCCCAGGAGGATTCATTCCATAACTTTCCCAGGGACTGAGGTAACACTGATGGGCCTATGATTTCCTGGATCCTCCTTTAAGTCCTTCTTGTAGACAGGGGTGACATTTGCCTTCCTCCAGTATTCTGGGACACCCCCTGATGTCTATGACTTCTCAAAGATTATGGAGAGCAGCCTTGCAATGCTAACAGCCAGCTCTCGTAACACCCTTGGGTGGGTAACACCAGGGCCCATCGATTTGTAGGGGTCAAGCTCTTGGAACAGTTCACATACCAACTCTTCTTTCACTAATGGTGAGTCTGTGTTTGCATCAACTGGGATTTTTATTCGCAAGGCCTGGGGCCCAACAGTGCTGGTAAAGACAGAGGAAAAGAAAGCGTTGAGAACCTCTGCCTTTTTAGCATTGTGGGTGACTAACTCACCTCTCTTGTTTAACAGCAGGACCAATATTTTCCTTCTGTTTCTGCTCCTTACGCACCTGAAGAACCCTTTCCTGTAGTTTTTGACATCTCTGGCAAATTTCAATTCAAACAGAGGTTTTGCTCTTCTAACAGCATCTCTGCACACCCTGGTAACGCCCTTGTTTGGAGAGCTTCAAAATTCAGGAGGATATGCTTTAAGGCACCAGATTTGCTCAGAGCAAACAATGTGACAATGAAGCCAAGCACAAAGGGACATGCTGCAGCAACCCTGCCAGCTCCAGCTCTACCACCAAGGCAAGGATCCGCTGATTGGTTTGGGAACATTACTAAGCAGCATGGAAGCGGCAGAAATCCCACACACAGCAAATCAGACCTCTCCAATAGCTGGAAAGAGGCAGCTAAGTGAAAGACCATGTGTTCTGGAGGTCAGCTTCTGCCAGACTACAGGCATCTGAACAAAGACTGTCACGGCTGGAGGCTCCTCTCCTGCGGTTTCCTGCAGCCTCATCCCTCCAACAGGCACATGGAGAAATCCCAAAGCCCAGTCAGAAATGAAAGCCTCACAGAAACTCTTGGTTAAATTGGTTAAGCTTGTCTTTGCCAGTTTACTAACAAATGGCGCTCCGCTAGGAAAGGCCTTTAGCTGTGCTCTGGCTGGCATGAATTAAAAAGCAAGAGGTGCGGGGTGCAGAATAGGAAAAGGAAGAACAGGGAGGCTATTATAAAGATAGCAAAACACAATTAATATAAAAGAAGGAAGTTCTAAGGTTGTGTGTGCTTTTTTTTTTTTGGACAATTCTCCCCAGATCAGCCCATCTGTAGTCTCTGAGCATCTGGGGGTTTCTGCCAAAGTGATCAGTAGCAAAGAGCTAGCATTTGTCTTTGAATTGCATCCATTATGTGCTCCAGCGTTCCCACACCACATAGAGAAATTGGAGGCGCTTGCAATTCTCCCTGGGCTAAGGCTGAGCCACTGATCCAAAGCACAAGGGATGACAGCAGTCCGTGTGTGCTCCTGCATATAAAGGCAAGGCACAGTGGAAAAAAGGACATTGCCACTTTTCATGACCTATAAAACTTCCTCACTGAAAGCGGGTTTGGCCGAGGGCAACTCTCCAACTCATTGGCAAACTTCTTCAAAGCAAGACACCCAGCTAAGGTTGTCTTTCATACAACACAAGCCCTTATTCCCTCATGCCTTTGGTTCATGAGTAGACACTTTTCCCCAGGAGCCATAGCACGTACAGCCATGCAACAGTTACAACCCAGTTTTGCTTACCTCTCCCCAACAATGCCACTGCAGCACTCACCTGGAGAGTGGGCATGTGCCTGCACACACTGACAACCTGCATGTCCTGTCCTCTTCCCTTTGGGGAGGTGCAGGGTGCTGCAAAACCCTTTATCCACTGTTAGCTGCCCACCAGCCCTACTCACCTTGCACCTGAGGGGCTGGGTAAGGACCTCTTTTACCATTCATCTTGTAAAGATGATTAAAAGAGAAGGTTGAAAAGGAAAAAAAAAATCATGACAAAACAAGTTGCCTGAATGGAAGATGCAAAAAACCCCACTGAACAGCAGTAAGCTCCTACCAGCATAACTCAAAAGCCTGTTACATTGCTGATGTGTATCAAGTTTCAGAAGAAACTTCTGGCTCTTGACATCATGTTGAAGGCAAGCAGGTTTCTCACTCTGAAGCCCTCTAGTGATGGCCAGCAGTCATACAAGTACTAGTGATGACAGCAGTCACACAAGTACTCACTTTTGAGCAAAACCAGGAGGAAAAATTTAGAAAAATCCTTGCTCAAGAGAACACTGTTCATCAGCCACACCGGGTCAAGATGGCCATGTCTCAAACAACACACACCAGGTCCTGGAGCTATGATAAGCAGAGCATTTGCGACTGTTTATCCACACTCTAGCTATTTGTCCCCCAAAGGCTGACGAATATGGGTATTTTGTGAACCATGGATTAGACCCCCAACCTAAACCAGGGTCTTAAAATTAAGACCCAGAAAAAAGATGTGGACAATTCACAAGAATGTAGGCTTGATGCTAAATGTCTTTTTTTTTTCTTCAGTCCCAAACACTGAAATCCAACTTTTTGATCTATATTATGCCTTACCAATAGGCACACTCTCTGATGCCCACTGAACATACATCTCCGGAGTACTAGAGCTTCCACGACAATATTCATCTCATGCACCATCAAGATGCAGAGAAGACCAGTAGAAGAAACATCTCAATTTTTTTTTCTAAGAAAAATTCCTATTAACAGCCAGGCAGATTTCATTGCCCTCTGGATCCAGCACTGCTTCAGGGATGTTACTGTGTCAGGAAATCTCTCCTATGAAACTACAACACTCTGACCAAACCCACTGATTTGTATTCTTATGCTTTAGCAACCACCTGTATGAAATGCACTTATTACAGAACTAGCTACATATTTTTTTACATCTTGAAATGGCAAATCATTATATGTGCATCATACCCAAGAATGTTAAAATGAGCACTGTTTCCCAAACTAAAGTCTGTTCTAACACTTTATGTATCTTAAAACAACTTTATCGCCAAAGAAACTGCTGACTTAAACCATACCTAACTAATATCTGGAGGAAGAAAGAGCAATATCCAGTGAATTAGAAATAGTACTCCACAAGCATACACAGCAAGGGCAGGCTGGGCTTTTGATTCTGGACCTCACTTAAAGCAAACAGGTGTCATTCAGAGGTAGATCTACTTTGGCTACCTGGATTAGCCCACTAAAGCTCTGTTTTCTTTCACTATTTGCTAACCAAAGCACCATTAAACTCAGGATTAACAAGGTTCTGTGCCTGCAAATACGGGGCATGGCCCAAAATGTGATTCACCAAAGCCAGTCTCTTGTGGGTCACCAGATCAGACACAGCTGGCATCACACATCCTCAGTACAGGTTTTTTGGCTCCACCATTGGAGCCGACCTTGCCACCCAGCGATTCTTTGCTCTTACATTAGCCTGAACACTGGAATTCAGAATCACAATAAATGTTATGGAAATGGTCCAAAGCAGAAAGTGAAGTAATTTCTGAGGCAAACAAGCAGACTAAAAATAGCCAGCTGCACAGTGGAAAGAATCAGAGGGTGGGGGAATCCCTGCAGAAGACCTTTACACTCCCTTCTTTATTCCTAAATATGCAGGTGTGAAGCACTACAAACAGTCCCTCAGCAGCCATCACAGGTGTCTAAGAAAGATGTGGCCAGGCTGTCCGAGCGACACAGCCAGCTTTCCTCCTGGGTTCACACTGTAAAGGAATGGCTGCAGGGGTGCGGTTCCCTAGGCAGCCTCCAAGCTGTAAACCTGAAGAGAGGCTGCTGCAGGCCAGCTCCCAGCCACAGTCTCCCCCCAGCCAGCTTTTGCTGAGGAGAAAACAGTAGAAACCTAATCTGTATTTAAAAAAAAAAAAAAAAAAAAGAAGAAAAAAAAGAAAGAAAAAAAATGAAAAAAAAAGGAAATACTTCTTTGCCAGTGGAGCTCTCTGAAGGATGGGACCAGAGGGATGCTGGTACAAGGGAAGCTGGGAAAGGTGGGGAAGAGAGGCAGGGCTCCTGGAGTAGCAGCCAGACATCAATTTGGCTTTGCTGTACTGTAAAACCACATCTCAAGGGAGAAGTAAATAGAAAATAGGGAAAAGCCATAGTCACCTATGTCAGGAGGATGCACTGTCATCACAATAGGATGCCACCTGAACATTTACAAATGGAGAATGCAACTGTTCCTCTTTTCTTTCCTGTGAGTGGAAGAAATCCTTTCCTGAATTTACCTGCGTGTTTGTTTGTTTACATTTGTAGGCATGGGAAAGAGAATGAGTTTGCATTTACCCACTGATCCATCCATTTTTACAAGAACAGCGTAAACTCTAACAATTTGTGGTGCAAATCAAGACTAGGCTAGGTATACTTCCCAAGATCTTTTAACCAGAATTGAGGAGCAGCAGCAATTCTGAAATAGGAACCAGTATCACCCTCAGGGACTCAAATTTGAGTAAAGACTTGTTTGATGATGCAGCCCCCTCTGATCTATAAATCTCTGCAACTCTATCATTTTGTAATTGACTCAAGGCTTTACATTTAAACAAACTGTTGTAAAGGGGAGTAGCAAGAAAAGCAAAAAGAAAAATTCAGAGTGAAAACCAACTAAGACATTTATAAAAAATGGGTTTGTCTCACACACTCAAAGAGAGAAAACACCAATAAATGCTAGAGAAAAGGCCACCAAGATGAGATGTATGCAAGAGACAAATAAAACCCTCCTTGACGGTGCTGCCTTTGTATCACTGTTTCCACAGCAGTGACTCACGGCTGCCTGGCTGCCCACAGCCCTGGCCCAGGAGGACAGGTTAGAGCAGGGGGAGCCAAGCAGCCAGGCACCAGGATGCTCGCTCTCCCTGTTGCCTGTGATCTGTTTGCCCAATTACATTTCCATTCAATAAAATATTCCACATAAGAAAATTATTTTCAGGAATCACGGACACTCTCCTTTCTCACTCTTGCGCACAAAGCCAAGATGCTTTGCCAGACGGGTAACAGTTATCTAAAGGTCTGTGAGCTGTGGCATTTACACTAGGATTTACACTTCGTTCTTAGCAGCTCTAGAATCAAACATTAAAACTCAGTTCAGGGTGAAGGAGCTACAGTGGAAAATAACCCTGCTCTAGTAAAACACTGCAGAAACACCTTGTCCATCAACCAACATGCAAAAAAACTGAAAGTTCATTTCTGGAACTGACCTCTCCACTATGCAAAGAGAGACACATTTGGGATGGCCCCCATAATCCTGCAGAACTAGGTGCAAAAGAGAGCAGGCTGGTGAACTCTTACCATGCCTTTTACACCAGTAATGAACTGGGTAAAGAAACTACCATTTTACCTGGTGGACATGAGGCTAGATACAACAGCAATGCGCCCTCCACACAGGAACAGTACCTGCTTCTCCAGCTAACTCTCTCACTTCCCACAGTCACCCCTTTCAGATCAAAACACGTGAGAAATAAAGCCTGACAGGACAAAAAAAAGAATCAACAGGGATCATCAGAACAAAAAGATTGCCTCCTTGGCCACACTCCCATCAATCTAATCCTGCTTGAAGCAGGGTCTTACTAAGAGAGATGGCAAGGACAGGAACGCAAACTAAACTGTGTGTTTACTATGAAGCAGCAATCTTTGCAATTTAATGACAACACCTTTGCGCTTTTATTTAGAAGTAGAAAATGTTCTCTGTCAGAGAGGCTATACAAACCACGCTCAGTGGGCTTTAATTCCTTTTGGATTAAACCTACCTAGAGAAATGTACGCAGGCCCCTTGCTGGAAAGGACTTGAGACGTTTCTAGGCTCAGCAGACAAACAGCACCTTTTCCTACACTGATGAACTGAACTAGTTTGCACAGCATCTTCAAGCTTCTTTTAACACTTAGCTCAGCCATGTGCTTCCCGTTGCACATTTCAGAGACCGGGAACAGGGGCAGAACGCTTTCCTGTTAGGCATAAGGGGACTGTTCATTGTGGTTACAAATCAGCTTAGAGCACAATGAATTCCCAGGTCCTTGTGCATTAGCACTTGCTGCCATAATCTCTAGTTCTAGGAGCTGGGCTTTAAGATTGTATTTTAGGCAACAACTCCCTACACGATCACTCAAACTGATCTTGCAAAAGGAGCACTGTCGAGGGACTTGGAGAAAACACTTTTATCTCTTTAAATGTTGGAGATAACATTGCTATTTTATATTTATATATACACATGCACATGTTAAGAAAGAGAAAGAGGGGGAGAGAGGTCATAGAATCATAGAATCATTAAGGCTGGAAAAGACCTCAAGGATCATCAAGTCCAACCGTCAACCCACACCACCTAACTCACTAAACCATGTCCCTAAGCACCACATCTACACGTTTCCTGAACACCTCCAGGGATGGTGACTCCACCACTTCCCTGGGCAGCCTGTTCCAATGCCTGATCACTCTTTCAGTGAAGAATTTTTTTCTAATATCTAGTCTAAACCTCCCCTGGCGCAACTTGAGGCCATTTCCTCTTGTCCTGTCACTTGTTACTTTAGAGAAGAGGCCAGCACCCACCTCACTGCAACCTCCTTTCAGGTAGTTGTAGAGAGTGATAAGGTCTCCTCTCAGCCTCCTCTTGTCTAGACTAAACCACCCCAGCTCCCTCAGCCGTTCCTCATAAGACCTGTGCTCCAGACCCTTCGCCAGCTTCATTGCCCTTCTCTGGACCTGCTCCAGCACTTCAATGTCCTTCTTGTGGTGAGGGGCCCAAAACTGAACACAGGATTCAAGGTACGGCCTCACCAGTGCCGAGTACAGGGGCACAATCCCTTCCCTAGTCCTGCTGATCACACAGGATAATCTCAAATGTACAATATCATTTGTGGACTCATAAACTAAAGAAAGATCCAGAGGGAGTTTTTTAAATGCTTTAAAGTAGTTTGCATGTGCTACTCTGCACACATTCCTATAGCTACAGCACTCACTTAACAGTCAAGCATCAGAACTTTTTCTTTAAAAAAAAAAACAAAAAAACAAAACAAAACAATAAAAAAAACAAACCAAAAACAAAAAACAGTAATCTACTTCCTCCCCCTGATTTACTACCAAACAGTGGCCAGCTGACAGATAATGGACAGTGGTTAAGATCTGACTACCATCCCCAAAGCAGAGGCTATAAATTTCAGCCTCTCTCTTCTCTGCACAGCCTGACAGTTTTCATATAACTTGTTGGGACTTCATATCTTTGGAATTTCTCCTCCTTATTAAACTTGGCCAAAGCTGGCCAACAGATCCAAAAGGTATTTGGTGGAAAAGAAGGCAGGACGCACACACTATCACCAAGAAGTCTCATTTCCTTAGGAAGTCAAGATAAAAATATAGAATGTCACAGCAAAAACAGGAGGAGCCCACAGGCAAGTGCAGTTTATGAAACTACAATTAAACACAGTCAAGAAAGATTACATTTCAAGCAGATATATCTCCTTTAACATAAACAGCTAATTAATTCTCCTGTCTTTGATCCTAATGCCCAGGCCAGATGTTAAAGTACACCTCTGAAAGACAGCAGCTCACACTGGACCTCAGATCTCTTGCTTGCCTATTCAGGCAGGAGGACAACACTGCAGACCTGGATTCTGCCTAGATGCTTGCTAAAATGAAAGCACAGTACTGTGTCACAGTCCTCACTGTTTTTACTCTGCTCAAACTGTCAAGAGCACACATGCTCTAACACTGTATTGACAGGGTTGCCTTGTTTTCCTTGAGCAGACAATATTCACTGGGGGTAAACTGAACCGTGCTGTGTGTCTGACAGAAATGATACAAAATGCAGTTCTGTGCTTTTTGCTGTTATATGCACACAAACCATTTCTGTTTCCCATCAGAACTCAAATCTCATCAGACAGTTTGAACAAACAAAGCTCAGTGCTTGGGAAGGCAGCAGTGAAATGCCTGTGTCGAGGACACCTGCATGAATGCTTCCCCTCGGCTCAGAAGAAATGCCCCATCACTAGAACTTGCACAGGCTATTATTGCTCAAATTTATGTCAGTGCAGTTATGACCAGTAGGTTAAATATCATGATTATGAAAGCATCTGCACACTACCCACACTGAGCCTTCATCACAGCTTATATTAGGGTTCAGATTTCATTAACATAGATAGATGCTAGCAGCCATTCATATACGTATGAAATCACATTGTCATTAGTGACTTCCTTGTCAATGCTAACAGATCTCCAGATGACTGCAGGTACCAAGCCTAAGGACTGAAGAAAAACAGGCACAGGATTACAGTTAAATGAATAAGCATTGCCCACTTGGATTTATAATACTTCCCAAAAGCTGCAATTCAAGCCCCCTGTCCTGCTCATTACCACAATGGTAACAGACGTCAGTCAGTAGCTCACCTAGATGACTTATTTCCTTCTGCGTGTGTCAATGCAGTCATACCATCAGACCAAATCAAATAAATTTTTAAGGAGAAAGTCCAGACTTGTCCAAAGAGCTCAAGACTTGCAGAGAAATCTTCTTAATGCGCAATCCTGCCCTTCCACCAATGGAAGTTAGCTGTAGCCTACACAGCCTTCTAGTTTCCATTATGCTCCGGTACTAAATGTGCTCTCACATACTGACAAGTAATAACAGATCTTAGTGCCACAGCTAAGGAGTGTATCCTGAGCATCATCTGTTGTGTTACAGCAGCATTACCTGGTTCTCTTACAGCCAGGTAGGCAAAATTTCAAAGCTGCCTCCCTAAAACAAGGAGATTCTTCTGCACTCCGAACTAGAGCAAACTTCCCTTTACATGGCTTATATTCAGTTTGTGTAATCTAAACTACAATTTACATTACAATTTAGAGGGCACTGGCAAAACATCTGCTAGACAGGACAAAAACCTTGCACATCAGACTTGCCATAAGCACACAGATGAGAAGGCAGAGGCAACACAGCTTTCTTAACACAGCGATCCATGATCAGCCTTGAGTACAAAGCCAGCTCCTGGCCTCAACTGAAAAGCCATGCAACAGGAATACTACTAAATGAGCACCACGAAGCCTTCACAGTCAAAGCTCTTTTGCTGTTAACAGATAATGATGCTGGAGAGGCAGCAATGATGCCCTCAAGGATCTTCATGGCAAAAGGAAAACATCTGTTTCTTCCAGCCTTGAAACAACCATGTTCCAAAATACGGATGTTAAAATACACAGAGAGGTATACCCACAAGGACAACTGACAACAGGCTGTACACTCAAACAGTCTTCCACTAAGGTGGAAATCTTGCACTAAGAAGAAACCATATGTTGAAAGGAGCAGACAGAGAAACGAGCATGTATGAATGTTTTACATCTATTTTTTCCTCTCCTTGTTGCCAACTTTTCCCCCAACCACACAGTATTAGTGTGAAGCTGCTCTTTGCTGGGACACAGCAATGCAGAGCCTTGGTGCTCAACACCAGCTTCTCCAGTCAATCCATGTTGAGTATCATTTCCCAAGCTGCTTGGTAACAGCCATAGCTTTCTGCCTCAACCTCAAACGGTACGTGGAGCTCCCCATTCAACCTCCCTCTTGTAACCACATCAAACCCAACATCCTCTCCTTCCCATCCTCCCCTTACCAAATAAACTTCTCCAGTTTGACAGTCTTACTAATGACCCCAGGACTCGGATGAAGAAAGTTTGTCCTTTACCCAAACTGGTGCCAGCACTGCTCCAGAAAAGTTTCTGGAATCATGTCCAAAAATTGCAGATCTGACTCAAGCTGGATGCTAGATATATTTCCCCTGCTGGGAGATAAAGTCACTGCTCCTTGTATGACTGTAAGGACAAAAGGCTCTCCAGAGTTAAAATGCCACTATACTCTGTCAGGACTATGAGCTAGCTGTCAGGCTAAACACTGCCCTGTCACCCAAGGACAGGGGTGTTACGACATGTCTGACACCGTGAGCACCCCCTCCACCATGCACAGCCCTCACCCTGAAGATGGACAGGACCACCTCTGCCTGACCTAAGCATGGGTCTCATAGAGAAACGGGCAGCATGGAGCTGACAGGGGCTGCAGCAGAGGCCAATCCCACACAGGGGTCAGCCAGCACCACAGAGCTGAGCCTCCTGGCATCCATGCCATGGTAAAGCAGAACAGTGCCAGGCTGATGGCAGAGGGCAATGCAGTAAAGGTAGGTGCAGGATCTCAAATTAAAGAGGGAAACAGTCAATTATAGAAACTCTGCAGCTCAAAAAATGCTGCACTGCCAGCTGCAAGACTGTTGTAGCTCTTTTTGACCTCCTCCCAAACCAGACGTTACAGCTCAAGGGACCACCCTATCCAGCCCTGTTTTCCTCTAACTGTAATAAAAAGCTCCCAGAAGCTTTTTTTTTTTTTTTAACCTAATCCCTGGAAGTTATCAGAGGTTAATCAGCTTCAGGAGAGAGACTGGACAGCAGGGCTGTCCACAATGTAAATACCTTTCCTATTTATACTTTTTCCACAGAACAAAACAATTATTTGTTTTGACAGGTAACTGTTTCACTGAAGAAAAATTTTGCACAGGCTAGTAGTGAGCAACCTCACATCTGAGGGACAAGCAAGCAAGGTGCTAGTATGCCTCCATGGGAACTACCTGAATTTTTAGGTTCTTGATTAATTTTCCCCAATTCAAGAGGAAGGGGCACGGCAAAGGCTTTTAGTAACTCTTTTTTAGTAACTTTTTTAGGCTTCAGGTTTGCTTTACTTAGCAGTAAGTACTGCCATGGACTGGTATATATGTGATTTATCAAGCAGCTGTGCTAAGTCAGGTAAAGCGGCACACTCATGTCTCTACACTAAAAGGCCAGCCCAAATTCAGCTTCTCCAGACTGGCTTGCCCTAGTTCTGTTTCACAGTGCTGTGAAGTCTGCATTTCCCAAGTACAGTAAGGCACCAACTTTTTATTTTCCTTTTTTTTCCCCCTCCAAACAGATCAAAATCCACACACTGTCTTTGGGTTTTAGTGAAGAAAAACAAAACAAAACAAAACAAAACCACATAAAAGTTAAGGCAAACTTTTAGTGGTTATTACTTTTATTTTCTCCTCATTTTGTCTGCTTGCATTTGTGGGAACACATATTTATCTGCAGTCTTTCTGCAGACTGCTTTTGAAACGTCTTACAGAAGATGGATAGATCATCCACATGATCGTTGTTTATAACACCACATAGGCCCTAAGACATAGACTCACAAGAATCAAAGTGACTTGCCTACTACAACAAAAAAAAGCAGTCAGCAGAGTCCGGAAGACAGCAATGAATAATTCAGGTAACCTTTCCTGTCTAGGTAGGGGAGATGTGCCACGTTTCTCTGCAGGCCTGGAGGTTTTGGTTTGGGGTTGTTAATTTTTCTGCAGAGCACGTACAGAAAGGGTAAGACAGGCAAGCACTAAAAGCAATCCAGCTTATTCCATAAATCAGCAGGATACAGCATCCAGTTGTTTACTTAGCATAATTTTACACAGACTAGACTGGACAAGTCATGAAACACTGGGCACAAGAGCTGAGAAATGCTGCTATTAAAAAGGCATGCGGAAAACTTTCCCAAGGGATGCCAAGAGTGTGTGTGGGAAGAGGTAGGAGGAAGAAGCAGCAGCGTCAGGGGTTATAAGAAATAAGAAGCGATTGTGTTTTTCCCTCAAAATCAGTTACTAAGCCTTTCAAAGAGTAAAGCATCGCTGGAAGGGGAACACAGGAGTGACACTGGAAACAACAGTGCAGCTGCAAAGAAAGCCTCCAAAAGAGTTAAGCAGAGTCAAGCTGTCTGTTTAGGGTGTAATGCAAGTTAACAGCTTAGGTGCAGGCAGATTTGCCAAGTAAGCTTTGCCAAGGTTTTAAATGTTATTTGCATTACAAGAAAATTGATTCTTCAAACTAAACAGTGACTGCCAAATCTTACAATGTACTTGTGTTGCATCTGATAACATCAGTCACGGCTCACTTGGTATGCTACAGTGCTGCACAAAGCAGCAAGAAGTTCATGGAAAGCCAACAGCACAGACAGTGAGTGGAAGGGGTCAACACGGACTGAACTTCACTTTCTCCAAAACAATGCCCCAAAAGGAACAGAGACTCTACAATAAAAAAATTAATGACAGACTACAGGAATCTCCTAAATAACACTTCCCCAACAACATGCATACAGCCCAAGATTCATCCTACATATGTACATTTTGGAAAATAATTTTTAAAGCATGTATATATGCTGATAGTTCGTATTGTTCCCCTTTTACGGTCATTGGGCTCATTCCAACACCAGAATAGCTTTCAATTGATGAGGACTGGTGATTTTTCACTTTTATTTGTTCTATGCTCCAGTGAAATGTTTTACCCTAAATGCTCTCTAGCTTTGCCCTCAGAAAGAGAAAATAGGACCTGCATGTGTACCACTCTACTCTAGGTAGACTTACAGATCTTTAGATCTTACAGGACTTGCTTCAGTGCTGTAGATCTAAAGAGCTATAAAAGATCCATACAATCTTCTAGATCTTTTCTGAATTTATTTAGAGAGGAGAAAAGTGGAAGAGACAGTAAAGTTTTATGCACATCAACACCCCTCTCCCCCCCCGACATTTCAGGCAGCAGTACTAACTAGTCATAATATATTCAAAGATCAAGCTGATATCTTCAGCCCACCTCCTCTTTTCTCATCCTTAGCACCATTCTTTTCAAAATTAAAATCTGAAGAGAAAACCACAAGAAAAGCTGAGAAGGATGAAGAGCATTTCCACAGCACAATGTACATTACAGAGCTGTAATGTTTCTTCTAGTGTCTCTAGTCGGAGGTTATACTACCTCATTTTCCTCATGCCAACCAAAGCTTCTTAAAGGGAAGCTTTCACTCTGATTTTGACATCCCTCCTGTTCAGATGATCAAAGTTTTACAGCCCAGAACTGACGTAACCTCACTGGTCCTTACAGCCCAGAACTGACATAACCTCACTGGTCCTAAGTAATGTGTGAACTGCAGAATTTGGGCCTTGAAAACTGAAAATTTGAGGTGTGCCCTCAGGAGTATGCCAACACTTCAGGCTTTCTAATTTGTTAAGCATTTGGCAAAGCAAGCACTGGATCAGATGTATCCCAGAAGAAAATAAGTCTTGTGTCTGTTTTCAATGTAGGTTAGACAAAACACAATCAAACATTGTCCATGGCACTGCTTGTATTTAAGCAGAAATGCATAACGCTGCCAGTAAAACATGCACAAAGCATAAGAACTTCAGTAGTCGCTTATCAAAAAAAACCACAATTTCAGTTTTGTGGAAGTTTCCACTCAAGCCCCATTTCCCACAGTCATGGACATAGTTAGTGTTACCATCAGCCTACAAGAGCAATTCATCTAACTGTAGCTCTTCAAGCAGGTGTAGAAGGTAAACCTGAGGCTGTGGTTCCTTCAGTATTTCTTTTGGGGGAGCATAGAGGGTGGCAGTCACTGCCTTCTCTGTCCCCACATTCTCTCCTCCCACCATCCGCATAAGCTGTAGAGAGCTAGAAACAGCAAAGGAGGTGTTCAGGAAACCATCTCTTGAGGAACTGAAGCCATGGCTTGATTATACGCTCATCTCTGGCAGCAAAATCACTTTGAGATGCTGTCCCTTCTCCTTCATGGCCATTGGCAGCTCCTTTCCAGTCGCAGGCCACTCTCATCATAGCGACAGCACAACTGTTTGCAATGTCATGTGCTAAACTAGATCAACGAACAGATACAAGTTATTTATAACTGGGGGTAAGAGAGGAGTGAGGGTATTTTTAACCTGGAACTGGGAACTGTTCACTGATCCAGGTCACCATCTGGTCCCAGGGCAGTTGTGTCAGCACAAGTGTTGGGAAACAGGCAAGGAACCAGCAAGGAATATCCTACAGCCACATCTGCCACTGAGAAAAAGGTACATGCAATGGTCTTACTCATGGCTGGTGTTAGCAACAGTATCATCCACGCCCGGTGTTAAAAAGTGAAACTGACTTAGCACAACTTGGAAGAATTCACACCACATTTTTAGCTTCCACAGGCTCATTACTTTGAAGCACAACCACATGAGCTCCACTGGTAAGAACAACATTTTAAGCCGCATGAGGCTAACATCTCAAAGCTCCTCCCTCTGACTGCCCTTCATTCCCCAAAAAAGCATGAGCTTGCGAGATAAAAACCAGACAGTGCCAATATACAACTAACTTTTCAAAACCAGACAAAAATTACAGAAAATTTCAAAACATAAGCCATCTCCCGCAGTATAAGCTCAGCCATACTATAACAGCATTTTTCAATTGTTTTCCTTTTGCTGTTCAACTTCTCCACTACAACTGTTTGTGATTAATATATGCTATTAAAACCAGAGGGAGTGTGAAGTACAACCAATCTTAATGTTATGGAAGAAGCCTTCATTGTGCAGTCCAGCAAGCTGCCCTATCTAAAACTGCTCCACAAATGGAAACATTTGCAATACAGAGAACATTCACTGTATGACAATGCACCTTCATTTTTCTCTGGTTTGGCTGCTCATTAACTGCAGCAAAAGAGCACTACCTCCTCATGAAGGCGGCCTTTGAAAATCTCCAGCTGAAAATTGATTTTTATGAGGCCATCTAACAAGTAAGAATGTCTAGCTCTTGGCAGATACAACAGCTTAAGTTAGAGAGCAGCAATCACACTGGTCATCAATCACAAAGAGATTCAGAGTTGACCTGACCCTGCCTTCTTGTTTTCCTCTCTCTCCTGCCTGTTTACCCATCACACCCCAGCCACTTGCCTAGGAGCTTGTGTCCAAGGCCATTTTTATTTGTTGGCACCTATACACACACTAAAATAAAGAACATTTTGCAGCAACACCCTTGCAGGAGTTTTGCTTAATATAACCAGCTTGCCAAAGAGCCCCTGCTTTGTACAATGCACATACATTGATATAATTTTTCCCCTAATACCTATATAAGATTGAGGAGTTCAGAAGAATAAGACACTTGGTTTGAAGAGGCATAACCTCTCTTCAGAAGCATGATATCAGTCAAGCATTGCAGATACCACACAGGAGGATCTAATTTGATTTTAACTCTGAAGCTGTTGTGTTAATTTGTGTAACCCTACAAAACACAAATGGAATCAACAGGGGAAAAGACATGCTTTTCCTGATCTGCTTTGAAGACTTAATTTAAACTGATTGCTTTTTGAACAGCATAAACTGCAAGACATCTAAGGATTCAAATATGGGTATATATTTTTTATTTCTTTGGCTAGGTTAATTTCCCGTCTTTCCCATCTAAAGCTCCACAGTAAATTCCCCTGGGTCAGTTATAACTACTACTTTACGCTGCTGAATTCTGCCAGCAATCTGCTCATCATTCCTGCAGATGTTTCTCCTTTCAGAAGGCTTCTTGGAACTTTATTGGACCCATTCCTTTGAATAAATGTGTACCCTTTTTAAGCTGAAAATGTACCAGAGAAACTACTGTTCTCTACGTCAAGCATTCTTCTCACCTTCTTTTTCAGTAAATGCTACGTTTGAAAAAAAAAAAAGTGGGAAGCAGGGAATGTGACATTTTTCCCCTCTTTTGAGAAATTTCTGAAAAGGGAGTGCTACATGTGCTCCTACGTCCTGGGACCAGACAAAGCAATTTGTGAAGACCAGCGGCCCTGGCATACAAGCACACAGAAAACTCTTAAAGGGCTGATGGACTCAAGGTCAGGTCCTGCAAACAGAAAGCAAATGTTCACATGCAAGGACCATGCCCTTCAGTGCAAATACAAAGTAAGCCATACACCATCTCTCATTATTAAATTTTACCCACGTTGTTAATAAAGCGGAATGTTCCTCTACTCACCTCAGTAACATCCATGACTTTGATGGCTGCTAGCTGACCCGTTTTGACATGCCGACCCTGAAGAAGAGAGAGAACTGTCAGCACCAGCATCTCACCCATCCCTTCAGCATACACAGAGCAAAACATTTGGAGGAGAGCTCTAGACACTGGGTTTTCCCCAGCTGTGATGGATCCCTCTCATACTTCATATGAAAAATCAATAAATACTCTAGTTGGCTAAAAAAAAAAAAGCTCCTTTTTAATATGTACTTACACATATCTTAGAATGCATTTCTTTTTCTCAACATTAAAAGGATGATTATTAAGATTAAGCACAGACAGATTACATTCACAACTTCCCTTCTGTTTTCTTTAGCAAAGCTCATAGTCAGTAATGACAGTTAAAGTTTATTAACATGCTCGAATAGTTAAACTCCATGTATTGCATATTTTATTTCTATGCACCAGTGCCTGGTACCCGGGTGATATTTTACTAGGTAAATGCAAGTATGCTTAGGGGGGTTGCAAGAGGACATTTCACTTTGTTTCAGTCTTCACCAATTAAAAAAGTGAGATTTTTTTCAAGTGATGCATCAGACCTGCAACACCTCTCTATGCCTGTCTCACGATAGCTAGACAAGAACAAAACATCATCTCCCTTCAGCTATGCCACCATAAGGGTAGAGTTTCTCAGTACAGCTGGAGCTGAATTAATAGAACCCAGCTCCTGTGGTGGGGAGCTCCTACCCTTCTTTCCCCTGCCTCCCTCCAGCCTCCTGTCACATATCTCTCCTGGGAGCACTGAGCTCCTTCTGGCACTCATCAGATCATATGATAAGCTGATTGAGATCACTAAAATGGCAGAAAGTTAACACGGAAAAAGCAAACTGTGGGGTGGGGCGGGGGATTGCAGATGAGGAAATTAAACTGGTTTGCTCTGCAGTTGGAGCAGAGCCAGAGCTGGCAGGCAGCGCGACCAGCCCCTCCAGCCATGGTGGGCTGTAACTCCTCACAGCTGACTTCTGACAAAAACCTCTTTTTTTCCAGTATATTTTTACACGAGGTGAGGCTGTATCAATTAGCTGTTCTGTATTTTTTTTTCTAAACAGGCACTTAGAAATGGTCCTAGTATTGGTATTTTCCAGCTCTCCACTTAACACCCAGCAGTCTGCCAGAGGCTTCCAGTCAAACAGCCTGGTTTCCCAACACCCTTCCCAAGCATCATCCCCAAAGGCTCTTCTCTGAATCAATCACACTCTCCAGCAAGAGATATGCCCACTATTTCTTCACTTTTATCACAAATAATGACAAAAAAAACACAACAAAATATTTCACTAAAGTCACAGTTCCTTTACCTCGTTCCTCACCCATTTTCAAGTTTCCCAGGCAAAAGCCTATACCTAGCATCCACTATAGCTGATGGACATCAATATGTATTTTTTCCCTGGACTAAATTCTTAACCTCTTTACAGATTCCTTCAAGACTGGCACCCCAGAACTGAAGCACCTCAAGCCACTAGTCTCTTGGAAAAATCTTGACCCCTTCATTCCTTACGATGCCCTTCATGGAGCGAACAGTCAGCTATTGCCAGTGCATTACGAAAGACTCCGGTGAAATGCTGCAGAATTCACTGCCTCTGCTTTTTTTTTTTTTTTAATAACTTGTATTGTGCTGCACTCTCCTCTTATTAACCAATCCACATGCTCTCTATAAATAAATTACTGTACTCAGGCTTCTGCTGGCTCTGTAAACTCTCTTCATTACATGCATTTCTTTTTATAGCTTGGTGTCAAGCTGGTTTGGATTTTGAAATGAAGTTAGGGTCGTAACATGTGTACTAGTGGCCAAGACTGACCTCACCTTGACCCTACAACTTTTTGAACCAAAGCCTTTCAGCAAACCCTGGAGAGATGCAACTCCAATTTCCCACCCTGGACCTCTGCCTAACGACAAAAGCCTGCGGTCTTCTCCTCAAGACTTACCACCCCACCAAGGGAGGAGGGGAAAACGTTTTAAGCCAAGGTGGAAAAAAATGTCTCCTCTCAGCTCTGCCCCTATTTTCCACAGCCCCATGGCAGAAAAAAAAAGGCTCAAGGACATGGCAAGGCACAGTTTGAGGTACAAAAAGAGTATGCTAAAGATAAGAGAGGAACAAGGACATCTCAAGAGGAAAGAAGCTCCCGACATTAAGGAGGACTGAGGAAATAAAAACCTTTTTAAAAAAAAGCGAAATACCATTCACCATTCCTTCTGCAGCAAAGCAGGGACACTAAAATGGTGGCAGAACATGCTCCAAGAAGAAAAAGTGTCACACAGAAGAGCAAAGCAGCAAGACATCCACGGGATGCCACATATTTTACAGAAAGTTAGCTCTCTCTGTCTTTTTAAATCTACGGACTACTCTGGAAACAGCACACCCACCAGAAGCCTGAAATTTTCCAGAGCTCACTTTCACAGCTTTTCCCAAGATGATGTTCCTCCCCGTGAGACTGGCCCACTCGGGATGACTAACGTTGAGCCAGCCCAACAGTCCTTCCCCTGCAGCTCTACAGGATCCTGCTGGTGCTTCCACTAGTTCCTGTCACATCCTGGGCCACTACAGCTACAGCAGAGCGCAGTGATTGCTCATGTTTCACTTCGCTGTTTCTGCAGCCAGGATGGGAAAAGTTTCTCCATAACCTTCCTAAGGGACTGGAAAACAAGGAACTGTAGACTGTGGGAAGTATGGGCTGATGGGTATCCCAGGCCAAATTTAAACCCCGGTAATCAGAATATTGTTTAAAATTACTCCAAATACCCTTTTCATAATGTACATATTCTAAGCATCTACAACATATATGGGGGGGGTGCATGACATTGATTTATATGAGAAGCAAAAGGACATTTTAAAGCCACATTCTTTTTTAAAAAAATATTTTTAGGGGAAGGGAAAAAGCAAACATCACCAGCACAACATATAAGCAGAGTTTTTGTTTGTTTATCTGCTCAACAGGTCTGCTCAAGAACAAACTTGCCAAACTGCTAGCACACTGGTATAATTTTGCTTACAACCCAAAAGGGCTAAGCATGGCTGTTTCGGAAACTGATCTTTCGATTTTCACAGCCTGCTTTTGCTTTGGAAAAATCTGCCTGCATTAAAAATAATAATAAAATCACTAATTGGTTGAATGCAACAAAAGAACTGCAAAAAGTCATAGATGGGAGAAACTCTCTGAACTCAATCTCCTGGAACTGAAGTTTATTCAAATCAAACTCCCAAGGCACTTCATAAATGTGGTAACCATTAAGGCCCCATCCAGACACCACCTCAGCAACACTACTGACTGATCCTCTGGCGGGACAGCGTTTTTCTTGCAGGAGGAGGTCTGGAGTCACCGCCCCTCAGAGTTTCCCGGGCTACCCCATGCCCAGGGTGTATATCCCAGCAAATTCCCCAGTTACCACCCGAGTATCTGAAAAACGCCGCAAGATTGCAAAGCGTAACCCATGCTAACTGAAAACAGCAGTTTCTTAAAATATTGCTAGATACCAAACATCATAGACTGTGGATGACAGGATAACTGTCTCCTGGCCAGAAAGTGCAGATACGAAAAATGCGAAGAAGATGACAGCAACCTAGATGCATCTTGTTAGGCATAAGATGACTTCTGTCTCCAGAGTCAATGGACCGAGAAGGCTGTAGAGGTTGCACTGCATAGCAGCAACACGCAGTGGAAGCTACATCATTCCAGGAATAAGAGTTTGACCCTTACCAGGTCTCAGGGTGGGGCCCACGACAAAATGTCAGCACTGTCACCTAAGCCTGGCTCCCACCTCCACTGAAAAGGATGCATCAACATGTTCTCTTCACTTAGATCACATTAAGAGGGTTATCAACCAAAATTGCCAAACTGCTTGCTGGTTTTTTCACACATCCTTCCCTCCTTTCTTTCCCTCTTTTCACAAATCTATTCATGTTAAAACACTTGTTTATCCTCCCAAGGAGGTAACGTAAGAATATTTTTAAGACCAATACCACTCTGTTCTATTTTTAAATGGCCTGCTGGGATGAGCAAGTCAATGGAGCTGAGCCTGCTGACCCCAAATCTTGTCCTGTTTCTTCTCGTGAAGATGAGAAAGTTCACTTATATATGGAGGCTTTTAAATTACAGCTCTTCTCATGAACATAGCAACACTGAAGCATTTAACTGGGTCTTAAACTGAATCCACTACTTAAGCATATTCCCAGTCATGTCTGATAGCAATACGCTGTTTATTTCTCATCTCAGTGGGCTTTCTGCATATTGAAAAGCAGAGGGGACAAGGGGAATCCTTGGTAGACTGCCAAGATCTGCAGAACATCATAAATTTCAAGCCTACCCACACTCTCCAAGTCAGTTAATACACCTACTTGTTGCCTCTCTCTTCCTCCGCACACGTTATTACTGTAAAAAATTTGATTGGGAAAGTTTCAAAGGCAAGTGGTGTTATGTTCTGTTTTTCATGCTGCTTTTTTCCCCTAAGATGCCTTAATATTGTCAAAGAACTATGCAAATTAAATGCAAAATAAATCCTATCAGCTCATTTACCTCCTCCCCCCACTAATTATCCAAGGCACGTATTCCACAGTAATGTAATAGCCCTACTAACACATTTTCCAGCTTGTGTATTAATGTGCCTTTTGGGGGACTGTTCCTGGAAGCCTGCTCTTCAGCTAAATTGCATGAAAGTGGAATATGGGGCAACACTGCACATTAAGTGAGGAAGGCAGCATGTGTGACTCATGACTTGCAAGCTTGGATTATCCTGTGCACTGTACACCATATTAAGTCTTTGTAAAACTTTTCCAGCCTCCCAGTATTCTATGTTAACATTTCTGGAAAGAAGAGCAGTTGAGCTGGAAAAAAACCTGCTAATTCACATTTCAGTTGCTAAAACGTATACAGAAGCAGCAGGCTAGATTTAAACATGCTACCAAGTGAAAACTCACCACAGTACCACCTCTTAGTAGTGCTATACAGTGGGCCCTTACCAAAATTAACTTTTCAATTTGCTTCTCATTTAGTTGACTCTAAACTCCTACTAGCCTGAGGCAATACTCTGCTACTTTTCATAATGTACCAGTGCAACTCACTTATTAACCAGTGCATACCTTATTATTCCAATGCATGTTTACCATCAGTTCTTTTTGTCGCTCGCCAACACAGAAAGTTGCAGACCAACCAAGTTTGCATTGTGAATACTTGGACTCTACAAGACACTTCTTCCCACTCCTCAGAAAGACTAAGTCTATCCTGTGAAAAGCGATCAGAGTAATGCTTGTTGAGGAGAGAGAACATTCATTTTTGACAGGCAAAAAGACAGAATGACACAAAGTGAAAGCAACCTCCCTAGTTAAAAGCAAACAATACAACAGAAAATGTTCTTAAGCAAAAATTCTACCTAGTTGCACTTTTAGACAAAATAATGCTCTTCCTACTGATACAGCATTCTTTAATCTAAATAATCATAGACTCCAGCGATGGAGACAAATTTGTAAAAAAGTGATATTGTTTATCTGGCATGGAAGCTCTTTCTAGAATAAAAATCAGCACACCGCCTCAGTACAAAAGCCTGGCAAATCATTGCAGAAATACACAAGAAGAAAAAAAGGACAACATTAATGTTCCTTCTTCTTGTTACATTATTTCTAAAACCAAACCAACTAGAAGCTATTAAAGACTCCCACTGTTTAAGTCAAAGACAGGACAGGGTTCTGTGTTTTCCCTCTGTCTAATTCTTAACATCACATGCCTGGAAAGCAAAATAGAAAACAACATACACTCTATCCTGCTCTACATATCCACAGGCTCACTAGCTGTCTATTGAAGAAATAATAATGACAATTTACTCTGCGTAGTACTGCATTCTGTGAAGTCTGAAAGACCCACAGTTATAATCAGTCCTGTAATGCCAAGGACAGAGTGAAAAGATGTTACCCACTAGCAAGTAAAAAAGAGTCCTATGCACTAACTTTTCTGATAGTGAGGAAAAAGAGAGTCATCTGCACTATTTTCTTTTACTTCGATTGCTAGTTTTGTGGTAGCTTTCCAACTCCCACAAGATGCTGCATATACATTACCCAGAGGCATTTCCTTCTCCCAAACAGCTCATTGCCTAAATAGGAAAAAGGAAAGAAAAGACAAAAAAAAAAGGATGGTGGGAAAACCATGGCAGAGAGCCACAATCAAACTTTCCCAGGATTGCAACAGGTCAACAGCAGAGCTCCAGAGTTACAACGCGTCTCTGCTTACTCCCAGCACCCTGGCTGCTGGATCAAGCCTTGCTGCTCTATAGGTGGCCACCCAGAACTTCCTGCCCCACATTCAATGTTTCTTCTACAGGAACACTTCAGCTAACCGGCTTGAGGCCCCAGACTGAAAAACACCCTCTTCAAGAGCCATCCTCAAACTCATCATCCCATCCTCCCAGCCATCACCAGGCTTTGTCCAGATCTAGTGACCTTCACTAAACACACCAGCACCCATTTTCTCTTGTAACAGAGTCCCTACCCTCAGCCCTCTCCAAAAAGAGAAGAGCTGCCTCTAACTTTATTACTGCTTGTACTTTTTTCTGGTTTTAAACTTACCTAGGTAATTCAGTTGGGACATTACTAAAAAACATTAAAAAAACCTCAAACTAAAACAGAAGGAAAGAATGAAACCAGAGTAGAGGCATATCTCCCATGTGGACATGGTTCGTTCAGAGTACATTTGGCTTCCTCTGGAAACATCAGCTAAAATCTGCTGTGTCCAGCTCTCATTCAAATCAGTTCTTCACCGTACCGTAACGGCTTTACCAGTCACTAAATCTACCCCTCCTAACACTGATTTCTCTCTTATCCGGAACTCTTGTTTGTCTCTCTCTTATGCAGAACAATTTATTTCTGGTAACTATAATTAAGAACAAGCCAGATGGAGAACATCAAGAGAAGACTTTAGACCAAAATTATAGAACACGTGCTTGTGGATATAAAATTACATGAGCTACAGAGACAGATGATTTCTCATTTTACACCTCAGCAGCCACTTTCATCACCAAAAACTCTCCGCTGGCTCTCGGCCCCTGACTGAAGGAGAGGCAGGCCCGGTTTGCTGGCACGGCCATGGCAAGCCCCTGCAGCAGGGCTGGAGCTCATTAGGCTGAAGGGGATCACAGAGATGTCGTGCACCACATGCTGCTTCTACCTCAGACCAAGCGTGGCCCAAGCTGGCCCGCCTGGGTCCCCACGGGGCGGACGGGAGTTTCCCAACAAGGCCGCCACCTCCTTAGCTGAGAGAGCCGCAGATAAAGGGCGGAGTCTCCCTATCACTTCTCCAGAGTGACACCAAAACAAGCCTGGATGAAAAGACCCCAGGGATGCTTCTCTTTGGTTGCTTTTTAAATTAATTCCTATCAACATTTAAGTCATCACCCCTGGACACGCTAATCTGAGCTTTCTGAACAAACAGAGCAATTTACACCATGCAATCAAGGCCCTCTGCAAACCCAGGCACCCCCATATCAACCTGCTCAGCACCCATAAGCTGCTGAGAAACCACCTCGCTGCTGGGCATGCACCTTCTGAAACACGAGGCAAGATCCCCCAGACAAATTTAAGTATTTAAGCACTTGGTACACAGCAATTCCACAGAAGACATACTTTTTGAGAAAAAATAAAGACTGAAGCAGTGTAGCTAGCCCCCACCCCGCCATGCACCAACACTGCTGTAAGCAGCCTGCACTCCCTGGGGCGACACTGCCAGAGGTCACATGCCATGAGAAAAGGAAAACCGAGCCCACACACACCCCTCCAGCCTTGTTCTATTCGGTCTGCTGCTGAAAACACTGGCAGAAAAAGCCGTGGAGCTGCATGCGGCTCCATAACCAACACCACCTGAGGAACAGGTGCAGGCCACACCAGGCAGCGAGGGGACAGTGTCCCTCGCCAGGTGGCATCCAGCAGGCACGGACAGCAGACGTCCCAAAATGTCCACCAGCCTCCCAGAGAGTGCCAGCAGTGGTATTAAATAGAAATCAACTTTTTCTTTAATTTCAAGTACACTAAACAGATGGGAGAATTATTTTGAAAGGTACAGAACCTCACTGTAAATGTAAAGGACATGGTGGGAGGGGAAGGGAAAAGGAAAAACGACTGGCTCCACTGATTTTATTTTCCTTTTTAATGTTTTTGGGGTTGCTGTTGTTGATACAGCCCCCTGGACAAGGGGGAGCCCAACACACACACTGACACGTCCAGCTGTCCCCACCGAGAGTCCTGCTTATTGTCTAGCTGCACTGCAAAGTGCTAGCAAACACATCGTGTGGGGAGGACCTGAAGCTATCATCGGGCAGCTCAGTATTAATGAGGGGCAAGGGGAAGGCGAACTATTTTCATTTATAACATCCCAGTGCAACAATACAGCCCAGCAGAGCAGGGAAGCCAGCTGCGCCATGAGTTTTAGTTCAACATGGTTAAAATGAAAGATTTTCCATCCGCAATCTTTAAAATAACACCAGAACATCAGCAGTAAGGGTTAGTTAATGTTAACTACTTATTTTTATATATACATTAAAAAAAGAAAATTAAATTCCAATCCAACCGTCAACACTCCTCCACTGCTACAACACACAACAAAGAAGGGCTGGAACCGTGTGGTTTAGGGCTTTTTGCTTTTCCTACTGAGGGCAGACCCTGGTTGACATATCTTTCCTTTAGCCATTACAAACATCATCAATGCCACTTCCAGTGCCACATCAGTGCCACTTTGTCACATCTCCTCACCATTATGGACTAGGGAGCTATAATTTACTAGGCAGCAACTGCTGAAACTAAAATGCAGCTTCTAGGGGACCAGATATACTGGGGGAGTACTACAAGAGGAGACATTCTTAAAAAGGATCACACCAGCCAGCATAGCAGCCACACGAACAGGGACTATGTTTTATACTGTGACCCTGTACAAAACACCAAATTAAGAAATACTTTCCCAACTTGTTTGCAAGATGCAAAACACACATTTAGCCTAAAGTTATATGTATTTGTATTTTAATTAAATGAGGACTTGCACCAGAAGACTCTTTCCAGCATTATCTTCTGATACCCTGCCAAATACATTCATGATTCTAAGACAAAAAAAAAAACCAACAAAAAAAAAAAAACCAAACACCTAAACCAAACCACCTTGTCCTTGAGAAACTGGCAGGTGGCCAGCAAGTGATCTGTAAACAGCTTTGTGTCCACATGAACTATTTTCAAATAGGCAGTATTTTCAGACCTCAAACTATTTCTGCTTCGTCAGCACAAGAGCCTGACTCAGAAATCCAAGCCTGTACTAACAACCCTTTCTGTACCAGACTTGCCAACAACAAAACCTCAGAGGTCGCTGGGCCCTTATTTATTTATTTAGCAAAAGAGGGATCAAAATGAACACAATTTCCTCTCGGTTGCTACTTGGGTAGTATTTAAGTTGCATCCCCAAAATCTGCGGCCACCATGTTTATTATGTGAAAGGGCCACACGACAGAAAAGCCATTATGCAACATACTCGTCTCGCAGGTTAATCCACGGAAAAGAACAGCATTCATTAAGGAAACAGAGCCTGCGCATTCTCCCATTATTACTTTTTACCCAGTACTCAAGAACACACCAAGTGCCTCACAAAAACTAGTCAAAACACGTTCACCACTCTTAAATAACACACTATGGGCCTTCGCAGACCAAGTTGTGGCAAACAAAAAGGGAAAGAAATTCCTCGGGAGGGCTTGTAAAGCAAGGCCACGGTGCTGCTGCCATTGCAGATGGTCCCCACTCGCCCAGCAGTGTGTTCAGGGTACAAATACACAATGCAGATTAAGCAAAAGTTATTTCAATGCAAAAGGACTTGTGAGATTTTAGTACCCCCCCACACACACCTTCTGTAACTGTAAATGGAATATACCCTGTAGACTTTTTTTTTTTTTTTAGCATTTCTAATAACAATTGCACTTAGAGGGAAAAAAAAAAAAGCCTTCTTTTCTCATGATACTACGCAGAGTATCATTCAGCTCACACACAGACCACAAGTCACTACTCGGAAGCACAACTGCCATTAAATGTAATATAAAAATTGTTAGTTGGGAAGGCCAAGCTTTTGATTGTAAATCATTCAGCAAACTGGAACAAATAGGACAACTTACTATTGCCCCAGACTGCAAGAAGAGGGCTGAGGATGAAAATTCAGCTGTGGAGGACGACTAATACATTTTCTAACCACTTATAGCCAGGCAGCTTGCCCCAGCATCACCATTCACAAAATCTCTCCAACACTGCACCACCTCCCAGGCAGCAAATGGAAAGAAGAAGGGGGTGGCAGCCACCTCAACCCCAAACAACCCCCCCGGCATGGGCAGCAAGGCTGTTCCTCTGGCCCTGCAAGTATCCTGGCAGCCACACTCACACAGAGGGGAGAGGCAGTGAGGACGTGGTGCAAGCCTGGACAGGGTCCCCTCTTGCTGAGGGCAGATGCACAACATAAAGGAAGCAGGCAACGGGGCCAGCCTTCCCGATGATTACAGCAGGCTGACCATCTCCTGGGCCCATCAGCTCATCTCCCCTAAATATAGATATGGAAATGGGAGCCTGTAAACACTTTTGACTAAAGTCCCAGCCCCTGGCAAACCAAAAAAACTGCTCCAACAATCATTCAGCCCCAACTCAGGAGTGCCCTACACACCCAAAGTTTCCATCCTTGGCTGTGTGTTTTCCAAAGAGGCAGTCGTGAAAGATTCCACGTATCTGCCCGTACTCTGGTGTCTGCCAGAGCAGACACAGCTGACCGTGAGGGATGCACCCAGCCACATCTGGACAACAGCACAGCTGGAGGTAGCACACGATCTCCTGCCCTGTGGGTCTTTGCAAAATAACTGGTCACCTTAGCCACTACAGCTCAGGGACACAGACCCATGTGGGGAACAACCCAGAAACCTCCATTAAGAGGGAGCAGTTTCTGGTTAGGGATTCACAAGTGAAAACACCACTTAATCCTACTCAGAATTTAAACTCAAAAATTCTTAACCCTACAAACACAGATACACATAATGCTAAAACTGTAGCCAAATTTGACCTCTTACCATTCCTTTCCACTGCTTCCAACCTTTCTAAAAGGAGTGGAGAGGAGGACTGGAAATAAATACATTTTTAAAAATGTAGAAGCTTTCCACTCGTTTTAGGGGATTTGTTCAGTCATGCTTTCCTGGGATGTGTGCAAACATTCCCACAGAGGAAAGTCTGAGCAACACTGCCTCAAAAGCTACCTACCATTTACACAAATCACCACTTGAATCTGGAAAACAGTTGTGCTAAACACAATCAGGTAGTCTGACCAAACATTACAGCCATGACCTAAATACATTATGTGGTATGCTGGTGCAGAACAGCAGTTCCTAGAATTAAGCAATCTTCCAATTAAGTGTCATGCACTGAAAACAAAATTAAATCAGCTGTGATGCTGCCCTACTACTTCTTCTACTCCCTTCTCCCCACATCAGCAAAAGAAAACAAAATCCTTTGCACCAGTATGAATGCTGTATCACCAGCAGGACTGGATTTCCAAGATGCTGGGGAGGGGTCTATGTACACCAGCTGTGCCTGTCCCAAATTACAGCACTCTAAGGAGAACTAAAACAAAGTAATTCTTTTTTAAATTGTAATAAAAATTGATTTCTGAAAGTTCCAATGCTTTTAAAGTTTGTCTTTTAAATTTATAGCCACTTGTCTAATTACTGAAAGAGCACTACAGTTTATTGTAATCATGTGTCTGCACTGAAAACATCAATATAGCATGCTGGAACTGATTGCTCAATTATACAATGCACAGCTATTGCAACTGCCGTCAAAGTAAAATTCATAACAAGTCCAAGGCCTTGTCTTTCAAAACACGAGCGAGAGTAACAATGCAATTTCAGTGAACCAATGGATCACGAGGAGAAGCACATACAAGATACGATTTAGCACAATGTGCTGTTGATTATGAGCCCTGTTTGAAGTCATACACACACACAGATGTATATTTATGCCAAGCATGGGGCAGCCCCATCAAACACACAGCTGGATTAATGGCTGACTATGGCACAATGCTCTAAACCTGAGCACCAACCAGTGCTTTACCACCTGCATCACCTACCTTAGGTGAAAAGACCCTGTCAGAAGTCAGAAACTCACTCCACCCAGCAGCCCAGCAAGTAAGGGTGCTTAACTACCCAGGGAAACTACCCAAACCCAGAAAATACAGGGTATCAAGGGACTGGGGGCAGCCACCGAGTCCCAGTCCACTGCGACTCCTGGCAGTCCCAGCTCCAGCTAAAGCTGTGCTGAAATGCTGCTCCACTATCACCAAAGGTGAAAAACACACAGAGACACACACATACACCCCAAAACACGTTTTCCATCAGCACTCACCTCTGCCTGATTGCCTATAGTAGGGAGGCAGGCTCCTACAACCAGCTCTTTCCAAGGCAAAGCTGGTGGCTTTCTGATCTTGCCAAAGGCACCACGGGGGCACCCGCTGCAGCTATGCAGAGCCTGACAGAAGGCAATCAGACCCCCACAGACACACAGGTCTGTCCCAAAAGTCTCACTCTACCTAGACCAGGGCCTGGAAGGATGTTTTAGTCAAAAACAAGTAAAAAGAAGAGGGTTCTTGTGCTACTCTTATTCCTCATCTAGCTACAGTACATCTGAAACAGATGCCTGGAAAGAAAATAAACAAACAAAACCAGGCTCAAAGCCTCCAATGAATTTCCATCTGAAACATCAAGAAAACCCCAAAAGCTTAATTTGAAATTACACTGGGCTTGAGCTCAAATAAACATGAGAATTCAAAGCTGGAAGCATGAAAGATGCCCAGTACTAGAGAAAGAAGAGAAGGAGCTCATAACCTTCCACTGGTAGAAAGCTACAGGGGCTTCCTTTTCTGATTTTTTTCTGCACAAACCTTAAGTGTAACCAAGAAAGAAGTAAAGCTAACAGGATTAGAGATAAAATCATCCAAGATATGAAAAATTAAAACTGAGGATCTGTAACATCCAAGTTTTTGCAGGGGGCACAGAACAAGGACTCCTCAATATCCAGCCAAATGGTTGGGGCAGAGAAAACAAGCAAACGCAAATTACTAGCAAATCCATGCACTCCATTTTAGCAAAATTAGCAAGTGCTTAATTTTATTTTTTTATAACTCCGCTTTTTATTTTCATTTTTTTACTAATGCTTCAGTAGCTTACAAGCCACCTTCTGCACACATCTGAAAACAGATAATGCACAGCTTCCATTTAGTCTGCTCATTAGTTTAAGAATTTCAGGAGAAACTATTCCAAAGCAAAAGGAAAAAAAGAAAACCAACACTTTTCCATTATATGAATAAGCCTGTAGCTAAGAGAGATTTAATCGACTTAATTATACTGTTTGCCAGTTGCATTTATAGTTAGCATTGAAATCGGTGGATGAAATTCAACAAGAAGCTGCCAGCGAGAAAAAGTGAACAGTCTAGTTCACTGCTACATGAAAATCTTAAAGATTCATCCTTAGCTTCAGTAAAAGCAATTGAAAATTATCTGTGAAACCTGCTAGTGTAAATTCAAAGTAGATCATTCCAGCTTTCCCATCTTCATTTTCATGTTCATTGCAGGCAGAAGTTTGTTTGTTTTGCTTTTATGACTCCCATGAATGTATCACACACTCACGGATAAGTACAAACTTACTTATGATTAAGTTTTAGTTCTGCCTTGAGATAGAAATCATTCAAAGCATAGGCAAGTCTGTGCCAATATGTTCCAAGCAAACAAACTCAAAGATACATGATATGCTTAAATCAAGTCTGATTTCTTCAAGGAAATTCACTTCAAAAGGAGGCCTTCAGGCTACGTTTCTCCAGGATGCCCTACAGAAGAGGCCTGAGAGAGAACGTGTCGGAAACACAGCAGAGAGGACAGACAAGCCTCACCGAGGAACCAGGATGGAGGTCTGCATGTCCGGCTTGGCACAGCCATCCTAGGGAACCATGCCATGCTACGGCTTTGGCAGAGCCATAGGAGATAGGAGGTAACAACTGCAAACAAACAAGAAAGAGTATTTCTACTGGTGGATAGGTCAATGGCAAAGGAGCTGAGAAGATATAGCATGTAGCTGCAAGTACAGCCTTATCTTTCATCTCTTCCTTCATATCAGATCTTCAGGACTCCCAGCGATGATGACTCCATTCATCTCAGAAAACAGGAACTCAAGCGAGAATGCCTAATAAATTCAGGTATTGTTAGGATTTCATTTCCCCCACAGCTAGAATCACCTTGTGAATGATGAGAAAAGCCTTTCTTTCTTCCATCAACATTACCTGATACTGGATTGCATGTGACACTCACACCACTATGGTCCAGGCAAGAGTGACGAGCAATCAAAAATCAACTGGGGGGGGGGGGGGAACAACAGACCTTTTTTCCTAGTATCTCTGCTTGCTTTAAACATCCCAATGCAAATAAATCTGTCTCATGGATATACCATGACATAAACAGGTAGCACCCACTCCAGATTGCTGGAAGAACCAACCAAAGAAAAAGTGAGGTGGAAGAAGAAAAAGAGAAAGGGACTGCTTCCAACACCAGTAGCCCTCACAAAGGATCCCTGCGTAGCCACTACTAGGAAGCCAACACATGACAGCAGGCCATTATAGCAGACAAGCCGAGGAAACAAGCATGCACACAAAAGATTACAAGGATGAAGGAATTCCAACATTTAGCAATCCCAGCTACCCCCACAACTTGCCTATGGCTCTTTACACAGGAAAGTCTCCCTTCAGAGAGCACCAAATTTTATTCCTAATGGAAAAAAAAAAGTTGCCTCAACAGTGTCAGTGACTTATTGTCAATACAAGATTAAGAGAATTTGGTTCCTCAAAGCTAGATTTAAAGAAGACTTATCCACTTAATGATGCCATTAATGAGAATTAATGATGCTTCTTTCCACCACAGGCAGACACAGGCGCTGACCGGACTGGACTCTACTTGTCCTTCCCACCACTTCAGCAGTGACTAAAAGGCCAACATTTAAATACAGGTACCTCAAACTCACTGTGGTAAAAAAAATGGCCTGATGTTCAAAGACAAGGGAAAAAAACAGATTTCTCTATTGTTTGTCTGCTGCAATATCTGAAACATGCAAGGGGCTTCCCAAACCTACAAAACCAAGAAGACAGTTAAGGCCCCTAAAATGAAAACGTACAACAAAAAAAATTTTAAACATTCAAAAAACAAGTATTTATTAAATGTTTTTGCAAACCTCTTTAGCAGACCATAAGCTCTCAGTCGAACTACTTCTGAAACTAGCAGCTGTACCAGAGGAATTCCACACATGTAAATTATTTGCAGAAAAACATCTATATGCCTTTAGATGTTAGTATTGCTACTATTTTTCCTTCAATTCACACATGCAGTGACAGTCTGACCCCAACAACATGTGTATTTCTACCTTAAGATCACTTCCCTAAATCTTCTCAGTTCGCAAATGTTTCTATCTACTCTTTTCGAACCACATCCTGTAAAGCCTGCTACTACAGAAATTAAGTGATGGTTTTCTTGTACAACCTTGCACTTCCTCAGAGGAAACAGCTTTAGCGTACAGTAGATAAAGAATATGCACTTGTGTCTTGTCTTTGCTCTGAAAGATAAAAACACGCCAACCATCTCCTCCTCCTGTTAAACCCAGTAAGCAACTCTAACCCTCTGCTTACAAGAGAACACAGAAGCATCAGAAAGGTCCTACCATGGACAATGGGTTTGGGTTTGTAAGACAATGCAAAGATGGGAACATTGCCAGGATCCAAGAGAGAGATGATTACCAGGATAAACTCCAGGCGTTGATACTTCCCATCCCACCTCCAGCTCTAGTTTTCCAGGTTTGCCATGAAAAATAGCATAAGCTTCAAAACCATTCAGGGAAGAAAAGTTCACAAGAGGACTACTATCTCAATCAACTTCAGGCACAATGAAGGAGATACATGAACATACACAAATTTGGGATATTTGTCACCACGAGACAGTGTGAGATGGGAGAACACATGTCAAGAAGAGAGTTCTGGAAGGAGATGACACATTTCCATTCCAGCCATAGACTTCCTGTGCAATTTTGAACATGTAACTCAATTTCCTGTTTTGGTTTTTTTATCCATAAAAATACTAACTTTACAGTTGTGTTGTCAGGCATAATTCATTAATGTTTATTAAAAAAAGGGCTTTGATGTTCCTGGGTAAAAGCTGCTACAGATAGATCACATATTAAGGAACAGCTAAATATTACCAGGGCTGGTTGCCTTATACAAGTATTTGCAGTTCCTCTGTACTGAGAGGCCATTTCAGACCAGGAAACAGCAGCAAATGCTTCCAGCAGAAGCGCCAGGCACGTTCAGTGCCTCGCCAGATCTGGAGGAGAGCAGCCAACACCACAGAAGCAAAGCAACAACATCATGGGTGCTGAGGGAAAATCGAGGAAACGGAGTCAGACTTCCCCTTCCTGCAGTGAGCGGCTGAGCCCAGACTGCCAGCATCCTGCAGTTCAATTTGTGTGATCTAAAAATGGGTGACTGATGCCTTATGGGACCATCCCAGGGCAGGCAGAAAACAGCACAAGACCTAGTAGTGATCTGTGTCCTTTTCAAGCAGATGCTGGGGACTAGGCGGGACAGCCTACCTTCCCCTGAGAAGAGCAGATGGGATGAGGACATACATTACCAGGTGGATAGATGATGGTAAAGCAGTAAATGTGGTCTATCTCAACTTCAGTAAAGCATTTGACACCATCTCCCACAGTATCCCCGCAGCTAAACTGAGGAAGTGTGATCTGGATGATCGGGTGGTGAGATGGATGGTGAACTGGTTGGAGAAAAGAAGCCAGAGAGTTGTGGTGAATGGGATGGAGTCTAGTTGGAGGCCTGTATCTAGTGGAGTCCCCCAGGGTTCGGTATTGGGACCTGTGCTGTTCAATATATTCATCAACGACTTGGATGAGGGAGTAGAGTGCACCCTCAGCAAGTTTGCTGATGATACGAAACTGGGAGGAGTGGCTGACACGCCAGAAGGCTGTGCTTCCATCCAGCGAGACCTAGACAGGCTGGAGATTTGGGCGGGGAAAAATTTAATGCAATTTAACAAGAGCAAGTGTAGAGTCTTGCATCTGGGCAAGAACAACACCAGGTTCCAGTATAAGTTGGGTACTGACCTGTTGGAGAGTAGTGTAGGGGAGAGGGACCTGGGGGTCCTGGTGGACAGCAGGATGACCATGAGCCAGCACTGTGCCCTCGTGGCCAAGAAGGCCAATGGCATCCTGGGGTGTATCAGAAGGGGGGTGGTCAGTAGGTCAAGAGAGGTTCTCCTCCCCCTCTACTCTGCCCTGGTGAGACCGCATCTGGAATATTGTGTCCAGTTCTGGGCCCCTCAGTTCAAGAAGGACAGGGAACTGCTGGAGAGAGTCCAGCGCAGAGCCACAAAGATGATGAAGGGAATGGAGCATCTCCCTTATGAGGAAAGGCTGAGGGAGCTGGGTCTCTTTAGCTTGGAAAAGAGGAGACTGAGGGGTGACCTAATTAATGTTTATAAATATGTGAAGGGTGAGTGTCAGGAGGATGGAGCCAGGCTCTTCTCTGTGACATCCAGTGATAGGACAAGGGGCAATGGGTTCAAGCTGGAACATAGGAGGTTCCACTTGAATATGAGAAAAAAGTTCTTTACAGTGAGGGTGACAGAGCACTGGAACAGGCTGCCCAGAGAGGTTGTGGAGTCTCCTTCTCTGGAGACATTCAAAACCCGCCTGGATGCGTTCCTGTGTGATCTGATCTAGGTGTTCCTGCTCCGGCAGGGGGATTGGACTAGATGATCTTTTGAGGTCCCTTCCAATCCCTAACATTCTGTGATTCTGTGGTGGAGGGGAGGAGAGCAGGACATGGGTCCTATCCCACTGCCTGTGAGCTGTGCTAACTACCACCAGCTGTTCCCTGGTCCAGCAGTTCAAAGGCAGTGTCCCATGTGGGTGCACCCAAGTTTTGAATGCAGGTGGGCTGCAGCGGCCCCTGGAAGCAAGAGGAATCCATTTGGTTTTGAGGAAGAGCCTCAACATGATTGGAACAAAGCACATACGAGCAGCTTAATAGCAGGCATGGCTTCCCAGCCTTCCTAGAAACACATTCCGCAAACAATGCCGCAATTTGGCAGGCAGGATGAATAAAAAGAAGAATGCCTATTCAATAAGGCTTCAGTTTACTATTTCTTCATTTGAAATGAGATTCCTCCACCTTTTAAAATTTTTTGCTCTTACTCCAATTAAAAAAAAGAAAAAAATCTCCTATTCATGAAAAGGTGGTGTGATTTGTTCAAGGAGTATATGCATTGTAACTTTCAGCTTCTGAATATTAAATGCTTTCCATCTTAAATCTGGAAAAGCAGAAAGGGGTTACAGGAAGGATTATCATTAATTCTTTCATAGCTCTTCAGTACAGCAAAAGGGACTGAGCAGGTTAAGACAGTCTCTAGAAGTAGTTATTTTATTAAAGGAAGATCTGTTGAATAAACATTAACAGCATTATTTGGACATCTTCAAGAGACTGTAAATCCGAGATTTGCTTATGTAGAGGCAACGCAGATCTTTATCTATAAGCCTGAAAGCAAAGCAAAATGAAAAATTTCTGAATTCTCTCTCTGCAGAGACGTTTTGTCCTTCAGGACTGTCACTTCTGCACCTTGCCCAGCTTGGAGCTGGAGCTGTTGGTGTACTTTCAAACCTAAGGTGTTCTTGATTCCAAATTTAAAAGTCACTAGATCCTCTAAGGCTCCGTGTTTCAGGGGTGGTGAGAAAAGACTGCCTTTAACACAGGCCAAGTCCTCCCACACTTCTCAACCAGTGGCTCACTCTATGCCAAATCACTTTAAAATTCTGCAAATTCAAGGAAGAAGGTTCCAGAAACAAGGAGCAGCCTGGGGCTGGGCAGCACCCTCTGTCTACAGAGACCCTCTCTTGCACCCCACAACCCACACAGCTTTCGCCACCATTCTAAACCCTCCTCTTGAACTACAATTTTTGCAGGGCAGGGTGGGACCCTGAGAAATTCCTCTGAAGTAAAAGATCCTCAAATCCCTGGGTCATGATTTATTCAACACTGACGGAGGACCACCAAGCACTGTGGTGTAGCCAAACACTCCTGTGACCCTTCAGTAGCCATGTCTCCTTGTCCTCCTTCCCTGCTCAGCTGCAAGAATTACAGCTATTTAAAGAAACTGCAGGATACATCCAACAGGGATGACTTGTCACCCTCTTCCCCACCTCCTCTAGGAGTGGCAGACATTCAGTACATTACTAACTAGGTCCTAAACTTACCCTCTGCCTGGTGCTCTGTGAGCCTCTGATTCATTAGAATATTACTAAGGTACAATTGGAAATAACCATGCTGTTAGCAGGCCAGCTTACAAGACGACATATCATGAACATTGGTTAGAGGGGAGTGCATGAGTGCATCATGAATTTAAGCAAACAGTTAAAAAAAAAAAAAAAAAGAGCAACAGTCCAATTATCTTCTCGCTTTGCCGAGTTTCAAACAAAGCCCTCTGCGAGGCCAACACTGTAGCACAGTAGGGAGCAGCACAGTGGACTAAAATTGTGTTATTCTTCTCTTTGTTGGGAAAGAAGGACTAACAGCTTGGACTGGAAGGCACTTAACTATCTATTTGATTAGTCATTCAACAGAATGCCAAAGGTCACCAAAGTACCGTCCAGTGCAAATGCATACCTGACCTCATGGAACATGCAAATGTGAAGTGCAATTTCTCCCCGAGCTCCTGTGTCATTCCAAAGCTGGGCTTGATACCAACAATCTGCTTTATCCCATTTCTCTTAAAATGTTAAGTTTCCTGTATTGTAAAAGAAGACTAACTATACAGCAAGACACTGTGGAGAACATGGAAGTTAAACATGCAGTATTTGTAAATAACTATTTTATACCCCCCAGGTTATCCGTTTGATATTAATATGTCCAAACGCCAACAGTTAAAGCAGAGCAAAGGGGAAACTCATGGCAAAAATACAGCTACTTTAAAAAAAAAAAAAAAAAGGCAGAGAGGTTTTTTTCCTTGAGTAGACCAACTACTTTCAGGTTTACACAGTTCCCTCTTTCCTAGGTGAGACAAGGATCAAAGAGGATCCTAAACCTCAAAAAATTGCTAGTAAAAGGAGCAGAGGTTGAGCAAGAGCCTGCTCCGGGTCTATGGGTGGAACAGAGACTCCCACATCCTCAGGTACGGCTGCAGCAAGCCAGAAATTACATTAAGTCATCTAGGGAGATGCACAGATGGAGAAAACTTCATAGCTGGTATCTATAGCATGAGTAAACACACCCCTGCATGCAGATGTTCTAAAGGTTACTTTCAAGGTACAAGATGTCTAGGGGAATAAATGAACTAGGCAGGGTTTGCCAGGTGGTCCTTCTGCATCACCAAAAATACATATGATGTCACCAGATCCCAAGGGGAAACAGCTGAAACCAGACAGGGAGTGTCATCCAGGCAGCGGGGAAGAAGGAAGCTTGCAGCCCACACAACTTCCCACCAGCCACGTCCTGAGGACCTGACCCAGCATGAAGTACAGGAAGCCAAAGCTCTTCCTTAAGGAGATGCACTCCAGGCAGATGAGAGGAGCTTATGGCATCCCCAGAGCTCAGGCAGTGTACACCAAGGCGCACAAGGGAACACATAGGGACCAAACGCAATAGGAGCTCAACAGGAACCCTTCGATTAGGAGCAGGAGGGAACTAGAGAGCCAATTCTGTAAAGAAAGAGGGAGGAGAGAAGGCTGCAGCTTCTCCATTGGCTCCCACTGTGGTCTGCGTACTGGGGGAAGCTTGCACCAAAAGCTAATTAAAGTTGGAACAATAGCCTGTTGGGACTGAATGGATTTACACAGGCCTAGCGTGGGAGTGCAGCTCAGAGACAATTTATTTCTTATTTATACTGCAGTACCACTCGGTGGCCTCAAATCATGACCAAAGCAGCATTGTGTTAGATACTGTTCAGCCACCCACACAGGCAACCCGCTTAGCCCCAACAGCTTAGAGGCTGATGTCCTCATTCAGGAAAACATGTGCACCCAAGCTATCCCACGCAGCAAGTACTCCAATAGTTAAATCCTGTCCTGATTAGGGAAGAAATGCCAGGCAGAAAACCTGGCCTGAAAAATCATTGCCACAAATTCAGTTCTTTCACCTGGCTGCAAGAGGTCTAACGCTCAGGCCCTGAAAGTTCCCAGCCACTTGGTAAGCTTGAAGGTAAAACACTATGGTGCTGATAAGGATTAGAAAACGTTTGCTAAAGTGGTCAAAAGGCAGCTGTGGCATTTCAGAAGAGACCATGCAATTAAAAAGAACACAAACACAAACCAAAACACTCACCCCACCAAAAAACCACCAAAAATAAAAAAAAAAACCCGCTTCTTAGACACAAACTTATACTGAAAAAAACTCAACTTTATTTAGCTTGCAGTTTGCTCCTCCTGTTTCAGGGTTCAAAGGAGGTTTCCCATACCAAAATTTTGGCCACCTTTATCAACTAAATCTCCCTACAAATGTAATTTTGTCAGGATTGCCACAGTTCTAACCTATAGGGTCTTTATATTATTTACGCTCCTGGTTTTAAGAAGTTCTGTTGGAGGCAGTTTCTCAGGATACTCCTCCACTGAAGGACTGCTCTGAAGCAGTCAAAGTCTCCCTAATGCCAGTTTCTCTTCTAGTTTAAAACGTCCACTATAAAAGAAAGGATAGAATTTAATCAGACAAGGGGAGCTAATTCCTCCCATCACCCTGCCTATTTCCAAGGCCCAAACAAAACCACAGAGCATACACATTCAAAGCAATCTCCAGGGAGAATGAGCCAGATGCAAACTTTCAGCCAAAACAGTGAAGAAAAAAAAACATTTAATTTAAGGGTCTCCAATCTGAGGCTCATAATGGAAACTGTTTTACAGCTTGAATTACAACTCACACTAGAGCCTGAATTTATAGTATTTTCTTAGCATTTGTATATATGCCTAAATCAAATCGATAATTAAGCTTTGGGTTTATAGGATTTACTTTGTTATAGCATCCTACTTGGCAGGTCATTTTACAGCAGCAAGTTTACATAGCAGTTCATTCATAACCATGATTTACTTCACTTTCATTAGCTTAAAGACTAAAATCAGAAGATATTTAATTCTTCTAATTTAATATTTATAAATTAAGGAAGTAGGATCATGAGTACTGGGTTGCTAAAAGCCATTTCCATGCCAAGGAGTTCAACAAGAAAAACTTACTGCTGCCAAGGACATCACTTTCAGCACAGCTTCACAATTAACTACCACTGTGCTGTGTGACTGGAGCTGTGACGAACCCTGTCAGGATGAGAGAAATATCTACCTTTCCCCAGGCATGTCTCAGGGGGTATTCAGTGAGGTGCCAAGGAACTGAGAAGTAATTTGGAAAGCCTCAGTAATTTGGAAAGTAATTTGGAAAGCACTCAGGTCCAGTGACTTTTGCTTCTGTTACCACATCTATGGACTTCAAAGACGGATGGATGGCCAATCTTGTAACACGGTAAAGAGGAACAAAACATCTCACCAAGAAGAGCTGAGCGGATTAGAGCACAGGCTGCTAATAAAGACCCAGATCTTACCAGGAAAGTGGAGCTTCTTCAGCTCTTGTCCCTTTCTTGGAGAATAGCAATCATCACCTCCCCTCTTTGCTGTGCTCATGCAATGACAATGCCTTGTGCTAGCTCTCGACCAGTAAAAAATCCAGATAAGTAAATAAAATAAAATGTTATCTCAGCTGCAGACAATTTTATTACTACTCTACTCCCCACATTTTTACTAAAAATACTGTCATTTGAAGAAATCTATTTATTCTGTCCTTGGCTATGAAAACAAATTCTGTTTTTTGAGGACAACACATAAGAGTAAATTAAGCCTTTTCAAAGCACACCTCTATGAAAGCAGGCTCTCTCACATCAGCCAGATGAACGCAGGACTATTTTTCCTAGCTTGACTTCATCCTTTCAGTTAAAGCTGGGGAAACAGAAAGGTTGGTACTGTTTATGGGAAGAACAAGTCACCTTTCTGGATGCATAAGGAAACCAAAAGGTCTAGTTTGCTAGAAGTTACTTTTCTAAACATACAGGATCACTTGCAAAAAGTCACAGGTGGTTTCATTACTTTCAGTAATTATCAAAAGCAGATTTTTAAAAAAAGTATTGATCCCCAGAGAGGAAAGCAAGAGTAGTGAAAATGCTCTTTCAAAGAGATTTACTGTGTCGCCCAGGAAAAAAAAAAAAAAAAAGTGGGTATTTAGGAGAAGGTGGTTTTGTTTGCAGCCTCAGCCAAGCTGCACAAAGTTAGTTCCTGTCCTTGTTTGGAGGTAAAGGAGGCAAAGCAGGGAAGCTGCTACGTGAGCAAGAGGAAACAGGTAAAAAATGGGCAAAAGCCAAGGACAAGAAAGCATCTGAGAACATAAGTAGAACACAGGGTGTGGAAGCAGTGGGGACTGGAAGTCCACATACGTGCGCCAAAACCTGGCAAGCCCCCTGGCGTCAAAATAAGCCCATCTGCCTTGGGCAGACCGTATGGCTGCAAGTCACAGCTGACATCCCCGTTTTGCCCCACTGCCAGTGTGCCAGGGGTTACCACCTCACTCAGAAGAGATCCGAGTCAGGGATATGGCTAAAAACCCATCTAAGGGTGAGCTTTTGCCACCTGATGGCTCCTCTCCCACATCTCCAGCACCAAGGCTCGGGCACAGCAGCAGTAGCAGCCAGTTCAGAGAGCTAAACTGGCAGAAAACTCCAATTACTTCTCTGGAGTCTCAAGGAACAGGTGAAGAAAACGAACATCCATTGGTCAGAGGCAAAACCGGTGCTGCTGCACTGTGGGGCTGAGCGCCTGCTGTTCACAAGCAAGCAGGCAGGGGCAGGGCTTTCTGACACATGGGGGTAAGGCAGGCCAACACTCCTACCAAAACCAACATTCTTCTAAGGATAAGACACCAACTCCTGATGGTTTTCATTTACCAGCTGGAAATCAGGGGGGGCTGCTGCTATGGGCTACACAGTCCTCCTTACTGATGATGGGTAACTCCAGAAATCAGGGACTGACCGGAGGAGATTCAGTTTAGGTACTGCAAAAACACTCAACAGCAAGAGCTAGCAGGACATGGAGACAGGTCACCTGAGGATGCAGCACGATGAGACCACAGGCTACACAAAATACCTATTAGGAACAGTTTGACAGACCAAAGTGATCCAGTCTTGGGGTACAGGGAAGGACTGGATGATCTCCTGAGACTCTTTCTAGTCCTACTTTTATATGAATGGATTGTATATGTGTACATATACATACATGTATAGACACACACAGGTACACATAAATTATTGATTTGAGAGTAATGAAAGAAGTCATGCTTAATTTTCTTAATACAGTTTGCAGCTGACCAATGTTGCCTGGCAGGAAAAAAAGTCCAAAACCCCTTTAAATTACTTACACTTTTTAAAAGCCTAGCAACACAAGACAGTGCCAGGTGCCCGGTACCTCAGGACTGTGGTCAAAACCCTTGGTCTCTTTAAGTATGGCTTGAGTTCCCTGTTCAGGGAGAAAAGAACAGGCTTCCCCCTCAAGCCAAAGGAAATCTTCCTAAAGTTAATCTGCTGGTTGTTAAGTAACTTAGGCCAGACACCGAAAGGAGACAGGATCACATGCATGAGATTAGCACACTGCATACGTACACGATGGCTAGTGCTGCTCAGCAAAGGCTCCGAAAGGGATGCGTGCCCAAACCTCCGCTGATAACCTATTACAACCTGACAGGTTCAAATAACCTATTACAACCTGACAGGTTCAAAGGGACACTCCGATTGAGGTGGAGGCAAAGGCGGCAATGAATCCTGTTTTGTCTCCAGCTCCCCTTAGAAAACATGCCCATTTCATACTCCCTTCTCCCCCACCCCTTCCCTTCACAGGGCAGGGGCTCAGGGCTCCCGCTACCAACTCGGCCAGGGTGGCCTCAGGGATCTGAGCTACAAACTTTCCTGAGGAAATGCCACTGAGATGGTATCATCAGATCCTTTGAGAATAGAATAGATAAGACCACACTCTGGGAGGTAATTACCCATTTGGACTACAAACATATTTTCCTTTACAATAGCCAGACTTCTACCCTTAAACCACTAAGCAATTTTTTTTCCCTCAGGAAGGTTAACCTACTATTATAAAAAACACTTATGGGAAGTGCCTACTGAAAGCACAGGATGACACACATGAATACGGATGCCCTCTGCCAGCCCACCCAGCTCTGAGAATCACATTCTACTCTTGAGATGCCAAAGCCCCTCTGCTCCTGCCTCCTCCTTCTCCTCCACCAGCTCACATCTCATCTCCAAAGCCTCATTCTCCCTGAAGGTCAGCTCTTGAGGGTGCAAAGGCCAGCAGGCTTGAGCCAGGCTCAGACATGGCTGTGACGGAGCCAGATTGTAACACTGCTCAGCCCAATAACCTATCCCTGTCTCTGCCACAGCTCTCCCTCATCTCGAAGCATGTTTTTTCAGACAGTCCTGACACTAGTTGGCTCCCACCACAACGCTGGCAGAAGTGTGCTGTAATTTTGCTCAGCCGTAAGAATTTTAAACCGTGCTTAAGCATGCTTGCTAACCACACTTAAAAGACCTACCAAAGTGCAGCCAAAAATTACTGAAGCCCTTCAGCTGGCCAAAGGGCACCCCGGATAAGTAAGTAAATAAATAAGCATTCTGCCACAGACAATGAGAGCCTATCTGAAATATTTCAAAACCAAGTAACAGCATAAGGAGCTTCAATGGGATTTGTAAGTCTGTGCATGGGAGTACCATGTTTACAGGAATGAAAATTCAAGTGTTGATCCATTTCTCAAGGCTAGCACAGGGACTTCTCACAGGAAGAGTAGAGGGGGAAAAAAAAAAACTGATTAGTAACAAAGGCTGACATTTGCTGAAGTCACGAGAGTAAGTCTAGTATTTTCAAGATGAAGCTGTGACTACAAGCACAACTGGAGAGATGTCGATACCACAGCACCATCAGCAACCTCACTGGAGGCAACACCAGAGCATCACAGGACACCAGGGCCTGGGGACTATGGGGTACTTGGGGGTGAAACACACGTGCCAGCTCTGCACTACCCACCCCTCCAGGGTTCCACTGCCTTTAACGGCATCCCAGAACCTCTGGCAGATCCATTTTCAAGGGGCCCGAACTGAAGGGGCCTCTCCATGGCAGTAGGGGTAAAGCCCAGAAGGACAAGCCATGTCCCCCAGCAAGAGTATAGCAGGAAGGGTGGGAAACAAAGGGAGCAAACTGTTCTCCCCAACACTCTGCTGTCCCTGTGCACATAAGTGGGAACAGTATCACAACGGCAATGGCATTTTGGCAGCATCAGCACTGCAGAAGATTAAATGGTAACACTCAATGTTACTTCAAAGGTTAAAAAAAAAAAAAAAAAAAAAAAAAAAAAAAAAAAAAGGAAAAGAAGCAGTCAGTGATTTTCAGATGACTGATACTGTGCATGCTCCAAAAACACAAGTTTCTTTAAGCTCTCCCCAAAAATGAGGGCATGTGAAAAGTCACGCTTGTCACATTTGAAAGTTTTAGCTGCAGGCCCCACAGCCCCGGGAATTAATTTAGAAACCTACGTGAGAGTCTAAAGAATTTCTTGTCCAAGCCATGCACACACACAAAAAGACCCTTCCTTCAGCCTGCTTCCCCCATGGCCCTCCAAAAGCAGGTATTTTATCTGGCACAAACGTGCTCCTCTAACAACATGAGGGCAGCAATGAAAAGAGCGTGTTTAATGTGATTTACCCAAACTGAAAGTCAAGGTCTCCCAAATGCTGGCTTGGGGAAGCTGGAAGAGGAGAACATGCAGCTTGCTCCTACCCCTTGGGGTTCAGCCCTGAACGCAGCCACCTCTCCACACCTCCTCCGGATGCAGGCAACCACGCGTGCTGACAGCTGCTGAGCTGCAGTGCTGGGCAAAGGGGGCAACAGACTGGAGCAGAGGGGAAGGACCACCGGGAGCTCTTTCAAACCCCCTCAAAGCATCAGGGACCAAATGATTACATAAAGGATTTTCTCTTCTGATGGCACTTTTACAAAACATCCAAGGTCAGTGCCTGCTTTCTCCCCAAAACATAAACCTTCCCATAAGAACCGAAAGCTTTAAAAGCATAAGGTGCAAGAAGTCCTGACTAAACTTTAGCATTAAAAAAAAAAAAAAAAACCAACAACAAAAAAAAGCTGTGAAAGAGGTCTGTTCTCTTCAAAACCTGTGGAAGGCTGTGTGAGCTCAGGACCTCCCTGAAGCCCAGGCACCCAGAGAGTAAGATGGACGAGCAGAGAAAAATAACAATACTCCACAAGGGACTACGGCAGTAAGTCCAACCTGTACCTGAATAGGGCTACCTTTCAAACGCCTGGAAAACCTGGAGGTCAGGGTTAGGAGGGGAGGTGGGGTCAGACTCACATTTGAATAAATAGGCAGTACATAGGAGCTTTACACAATACCTGGTTAAGTATGCAACACGGGAAAGGCTAATCACTGATGCCTACTCAGTTTTTCTTTAAAACAAAGCAAAGACATGTCCTAAAGCCTAGAAAAAGTATTTTTAAAAAAACACATACAAGCTAAAACATGTATTTTCACAGCTTTTTTAGGCTGGTGTAAGCTCTGCTGATCACCATCCTGAGAGCAGTGATGCCAAAAATTCGCACTTCCTTCATATACATATTGTTCTCAGCCTCCAAAAGAGTTCAGAAGCTTCAGGTAACTCTGTGCTACTTCCATTTCTTTCCTGACACCCCCACAAAACAAAGCAAAAAAAGACTTGCACCAAACAACTGTTAAGTTGCATTTCATCTCCTCTTCCTTCCACCAGATACATGGAACGTTAAGTCAAAAACAGGAAGCGGTCCAGCTCCCTCTGTAAAGACTAATGATGGAGCTCAGGGAATTAATACCTGCTGCACCTCTGAAATGGCCATGCAGCTTCAAATCCTTTAGTACAGTTCTGGTAAGTTTCAAATGTTAGAATGAGTTCAAGTTTGAATAAGTCTAGGCATCTCGTTTCATGCATTTGCCAACTGAAAGTTAAAACTGAGCTTGAAAGCAGGAGGAGGAGTAGGAAAGGCTAAAAACCCTGGGGCAGCAGGCAAGCCTCAGCCCCCATGAGCAGCCTTCTCCCCTTCTGTACAGCCAGTACAAGGTGGTCAAAAAAATGGCCAATAAAATGAGAAGTCAGCTGAGAGGATTTGTAACATGAAACCACCAGGCACAATATTGAAAATTTTCCTGTCTGCTGAAAGGGGGGGAAAAAAAAACCCAACCCCACCGCAGAGGTCATTAAAGACAGATGGCTCACACAGAGGGTTGGTAGGAGTGTGCTCCTCTGAAACCTAGGTACCAGCATCCATCACTCAGGTATCTGCTGGCAGATGTGGATCTCCATCAGCAGAAAGTAGGGCTGTGACCAGGACCGGCATGAAGCACCTCACCGGGATGGAAAACCCAGCTCCCACCGACCTCTGCTGACAGCCCACCCATGGCTGCTGCCACACCAAGCACGTCTGGACCTGGGGAGACAGCTTAGGACAATGGTGCAGCCATGAATGATTTTTGCATTTAGGTTTCCTGGACGGGTATCAGCAATCTGTCAAAAAAAAGGAAAGAAAAGCCCTAACCAAACCATCAGCTATGCTCATTAAAATCCTAAAGACATCTGGAGAAGTGCCCTTTCTGCAGCATTAAGTCATTGGCAACTTCATCTTAACTTGGATGGATATTATTTCCCTATCATCTCCCCCCCTCCCCCCCCCGCCCCATGCCAAATTTAAGTGCAGAAGAAAGGAATGGGTCATGCTCAAAAAAAAAAAATTAGCCAAGGGCCTGCAGCGGGGTGAGGGAGACAGGCAGGCTGTAAAGATAAGTAAGTCCTTTGCTTTGGACATGTCTTGTAGTTATTTATCCCCTGGCTGCCATCACGTGAGCCAAGCTGAGCCTGCACACCGAACAAAGGGCCTTTGCTGGGCCGTCCACAAGGAGCCCTTTAAGCATTTCTGCACAGCCTGCAAGTATCCTCCCAATTAGCCTTTAAACTGTGACACCAAAAATTAAAAAAAACCTTTTATGCAACAATGTTACCCCTTCACCATGCCACAAAAAGTGACATGGCTGGGGCACACAACCCCCACCCTCCAGGAGAGAAAATTCCTAAATTTAGGCGTGTTGTCCGCCCCTCTATATCAATCAACAGATCAAGATCTTTATTAATGGTGTTCAGCTAATTTGCTAATTTAAGGGATGAAATCTCTTTTCCATGGTACCTTGAAGACAAGTAGTCAGTTGTTTTAGATTCCCATTTCAGAGAAAGCAGTAAAAAACAACTCTTCCTCCTTAGTCCAATGCTAACTAGAAGCTCTGCTTGAAAAAGCAAACGCAACTTCAGCCCGGAGTTCAGAGCTGAAAGGTGTACGCAGGATTTTTGCATAAGGATCAAAACAGAGCCTGAACCCTTCTGGCCCAAAACGCAACACCCTGACAGCAAGTGTGGGCACGTCTGTCCGTGCATCCCTGCGTCTGTGTGAGAGCCAGAAAGCCCTAAAGCACAAGGGGGGGTCTGCAGAGGAGCAGACACTGGTCCTGAGGAGCTCAATCCTGCAAGCTGCTCGAGGAAGCCCTGCCTCATTTGAGCCAAGTCACCTCATTTCAGAACTACTAAATGAGTCAAAATGTGCAGAATCAGGCTCTAAAGTAGAAAAAAAATCAGCTCCTCTGCTTAAACCACAGCAATGTTCGCCTGCCAGTTCTTTTTAATCGCTAGACTGACAGCCATGTGGTAAAGTCGACATCGCCAAGTACTTGTCATTTCATCGGTGCTGCCAATTCCCATCTTGCTGAGACAATGACACATCAAAAATAGCTTTCATCTGTTTATATACTGCATGCTCGGCAAACTATGTCACCAACTGCTGGTGTGGAAAAAAAAGCCTTTTTTTAATAATCTCCATCCTGGGGAAAAAAAATAAGATTACGTACTCTCTGAAAAATACAAAAAATGTATTCCATATTTTGGGAAACCTTCAATGGATTCCATATTTCATTTCAGATTATTATATTCTGAAAATATTTACTGCAGTAAATCATCATAATTCTCACTCTTTACTAACAAAGAGCAAAGGAATCATAACCCAAACTTTTTTTTTCAGCAAAATGCTGGTTTCTGAAGCTGCTCAAAATATTTAGAAGGCAGAAGCAGATATCTGAAAACATTTTTCCTTATAAAAATTTGGGTTTTTTGCAGGTCCAGATGCCAAAACCAACACACATGAAATTTCAGTCTTTCTTCACATTTTCATTGGTCTCCCTGGAAGACATACACCACATGAGTCACATCCTTTTGTTCCTGTCTTCCTGGGCTATTCAAATTTGCTGAGAGCTACTTCTTGGTGGACACCATAATTAGAAAAAGTCCTGCTCCCTGCTGATCTGATGAACATCTGAGTTTGTGTACATAAGAATATACCATGAAATGTGCATTTGTGCAATTTTTGCTTTGTTCTTCCCTCCTTCTATATATTACGTGCAAAGGGTAAGAGCAGTTTACAGCACCAAACTCCATACATTAAAATTTGAAAACAGATCTACAAGCAAATCCATAAACTTAGAATACAAGCTGGAGAGACAAATTAGAAAATTACTGCAGATAAACCCTACAGCTGAGAAACTATACCCACCAAACACTATGTAGCAAGCAATGCTTAAAACTGGCTTTGATCTTTCATAAACCTCATCGCATACTTTGTTGAGAAGTGCAAAATTCAGGAACAAGATCTCTTTCACAGCTAAAAAGAACATTTTTAAGGCTGAAATAACTTATGTACTTAAACCCTGAATTTGCTGTTAACAGACAAATGTTCATCTGAAGTACTCTTCTTCTAATTGCAGAAGATGTATAAGTGTTTCAGCAAAAATGGGATTCATAGCGGTTTTGAAATGGAGTCCCAGCTGAGACTGCAGGAGACAGCAAGCTTCAGGCCTGACTTAAGGAGCCCTCATGACAGCCTAATAAATCAGAAAAACATATTTTTGCAACTTGTAGATTAAAACAAATACCAATTTGGTGATAGCATGCTTTTAAGCAGCCCATGTTTCCAAAGGAAAAAGGACTGTTTACACTAGCCTGATACTCTAATAGACAGACACACATGCATCATTAATTACGCCTGGCAGATGGAAGCAGGCTGCGAGCGCCTGCAACGCAACCCGCAGGTCAAGGTGTAGGTGTAACTTTGCTATCTTGAAATGGGAGGAGATGAGCGGTAGGAAAGAAGAGGCTGTGCCAGCTGCAGATGGCTCTTCGGTGCTCCTCCCCAGGCAGAGAAATCCACCCAGAAGAGCCACACCGCTGTGCTTCTGACAGTGTTTACTGGGCAGCAAGTTCAACCAGTAACTTTTCACACGGCCAGACTCCCTGTCACAGGATGCCAGCGAAGCCAAAGGTGGAAACATGGTTCATACCATAAGGGCTATTAAGCACAGATGAACTAGGTGCAACCTTGGATGGGGAGGGGGAGAAAAAAAAGCACCCACCTCACATTCCCATCATCAGCTGCCAAAGGTGGGTATATCCTATGGGAGATCTCTCTCCTTCTCTGTATATTTATATTTAATCCTTTCCTCCATCACTGCCAAGTATTACAGACAGCAGCCTAGGCATTACAGACCTGTAGTCTGATTCCACATGGAAGCTCTTAGGCTAGTCCAAATATACTTAGATCTTTGTGTAGAAAAAGCTTAAGTTCTTGGAAACAGGCTTTTACATCAAGAGTGGCAGCTCACTGGCATCTTAAAAAGTAGGACCCAGTACTAAGCGCAGCTGAGAGGATGTAATGTTCACATAAAGCAACTAAGCAAAAGGAGAAAGGTCCTGTGTTTCCTCTAACAGGATTTACTACCAAGTCAGCTAAGTGGAGTTGTACAACTCAATGGAAAAAGATTTTTTTTTTTCCCCTACTCCCCTCCCCTTTTCAGATGTCATCTTCTTTCTTATGGAAGAAGCAGAAGGCAAATCAAAATGGTCCTCCACTCGCCTCAGGCCCAGCCAGCCTGATGGCTTCTGGGAGCAGAGCTCAGCTCTGAGTTTAGAGAAGTTCTTCTGAAACACTGAAAGCTCTCCCCCAAGGAGGTGGCAATGCAGAAGTGAGTATTGATAAACAGAGATATTAGCTGCTGGTCTGTTCTTGCAGTCCAAATCAAACAAGTGGAAACAGGAGAGAATTATGTATGCATTAAGATTAAAATCATATTTTAAAATACTACTAGCAAAAGATTGGTAAGAGATCAAATGCAATGCACTCCGTGTAATTGCTGGATTCCTTTGGGGTTTGTTTTTTTTTTTTTTTAAGTAAACGTATTCCATAAGAGGAAAGATATTCGCATATGGTGAAATTTTAATTCCGTTAGTTATATAAACTACATGCCACTATAAAAATTCTCACCAGTCGTTTCAATTCCATCATCACAAGCTGTTATTCACTTTCCATGATTACACATTCTGCCCCGCTGAAAAGTTTCTCCTTCCACTTCAAACATGGGTTAAGCAACTCACAGACACATTTACATCAGAACTTAGTGAACTTTATACTAAAATTAAGCATGACTTTGTCGTCATACTTCATCGACCTGTCACCAACTTCATCGTGTACCCAAAGGTAACATTGTTCAAAATCAAGATAGGGCATAAGAACATCACACAAAAAAACCAAGGCAAATTATCTCTCAGTTTTGTATGTCTTATGTTAGTCTATAAGTAAAATACCTTAAGTTCCTTTATTAAAAAAATTAAGTTTCTATAGAAAATAATGTTTGTTAAAAACTGGATTAAAATGCCATGCAGCAATCACCCAAAATACAGTCTTAACTATAAAAACACAAAACATGCTTTTAGCACAAAAATAAAGGTCTTCATGAGCTGGGCCTTTATTCCAAATTTAAAAGTAATTAAAATGTATTATATGCAAGTGTTGGATGGGGCTGAGTGCATGACTCAGTTCTCATGACACCTCCAATCACAGTGACGAATCTGCTCTTCAAGACGAAGTCTGAGAGCTATGGGTAAAACAATTCATTACTGCTCGCTCTAATTAATCCAAATCCAACCATTCCTAGTTCTTCAGTACGTAAAATAAACTAGATGCGGGTTTCTGCCGTTTGCAATGCATCTAACTGAAACAGGAAACTCTTCAAATCTAGGATTACAAAAAATGCAATTAATAAATTGGAATAATTTGTCCCTTTAGGGCCCTAGTCAAATTATTTGTGAATGTAAACATGATAGCCTGTATTTTCCTCAGTATCAATGTCCTAGCACATCCAACAAAACTAAAGGTAACTCTTCATAGAGCAGCCTTCTACATACACCAGTCTTCTACATACACCAGCCTAAAGGCATGCTCCTGAGCAATCAAGCTGAACAAACATCGGGAGGAGAAATATAAGGGGAAAAGGAGTAAGAGACTCAAATTGCCACTTTTTTAACAGAGATTATAGTATTTACCCAGCAGTGTCTGCCACAACAAGGTGTTTCCAAGGACTGGTTAATGCGTGCATGCAGTTTCCAAGAACATAGGCTGGGATAAAGATATTTTATTTTTATGTATTTTTAAGCCACAAAGGCACACCCAATAATACACTTTACTGAGAGCCTGAACTTGGGGCAATCAGCATAGCTTAAACCACTGGAAATAATCTCCAAGGAGAGCAATAATGTACAGTCATCCCCGAAAGAGCGAACAGGGGTCGGGGGGGCAAAGAGCTTACCAGCGTTAAGCACAGACATCTCCAAAAGAGCAGCTTCCAGCTCCATCCAATATATGGCACGTTCACACATGACCTGTAACCCACTGCTGAATCCCAGGGCTGGGATTCTGATCTCACTAAATCTGGGAATTATTTGGGATTTGGCCAGTACAGTTCAGAGCAGAGTTGGACAGTAAATGCATACCTACCCTTCAGAGCAAGATTAGCCTAAAGAATTATTATTTCTAAAAGAACAGAAGAAAACAGAAGTGTATGACAGCTATGCTGTAAAAGAACAGTACTTTTCAAGGAATGCCAAAGCCAGACAGATTTACAGTTGCTGAAAAAACTAAAAACCCTCACCACCCCCTACCCTACACCTACGGCAGAAACCTTTTTCTTTGTGCTAGAGCTATGCAATACTCAGACCCAAATTTTGGCCGCAAAGACTATTCTTTTACCCATGCAAGCGTTCAGTCTCCCTGAAAACTACAATAAAGTACCATCACACTCCACTTGTTGTGTTTTAGTCTACACAAAGGGAGGATGCAAAAAAGTATCCATTGCAAGACTAACTGTGCATCTACCATTTCATAACTTCTGAGCAAAGAAACCCAACATACTAACTTGGGCTCTGTGTGTTTTGTGGGGTGGAAGATAATTTCTCACTTCCATCAACATTACCCAAACACATTTATTGATGGAGCCCAGACAGAAGAGCTCTGGCTGGTCGTACTGTGGTAGCTGAAGATCTCCCTCATCCCAGGTGTCCACCGTCCATCCCTGCCTCTGCAGCACAACTCACCTGCTCAAGGCCACCTACATGCATGCTTTGCCTGCTCTGCATCAGAGCAGTATATATCTCCAGTTGCCTCTGTCCACAGCTGTGTGATAATAAAACTGGAGCACTACAGGGCTGGCACTCCTTCCCCTCTTCCCAGCTGCCACCAAGAAAGTGCTTCCGGCAGCACAGCAACATCCCTCAGGGCTCATCTGCAGGCACTCACAGAGGTGCCTGGCTGTCCCCTCATATTTCAGTTTGCTCATACACCAGAAGTGAATTAAAAAGGCAATAGCAAATGCTAGCTTGGTTAGTTGCTTTGCCAATGAGTCGAGCACAGGAATTTAGTCAAGAGTCCAAAGGTCTTTATCCTACAACCCGGAACCATCCATCACAGCTTAGTACCAGTAGCTCAACACACCAGCAACCACTCCTTGCAAGTTGAATAAGGGAAGCACGTTAATTTTCGTACCAAAACAAAGGATACTGGCCACATGATCCCTCTTCATCCAATTAATCGGAAGATGTTTCGAATTTAAATAAAACTACAGCAGATATTCCCTTGTGTCATTCAAATCTCACCAGAAAAGCAAACTCTGCTTTGCTGCAGGCAAAGGATGCAAACAGGTTTTAAGAACCATCACTAGCAGAAAAGGCTGGTCAAAAAGGCCAACGCCATCTGTGCTCCTTTACACACTTGGAGAAGACTGAAAGAACTGGAGGGCTGCAGTTATGCCAGACTTGCATTTCTGTTGTCTTCTCAATCACAGAATCACAGAATGTTAGGGATTGGAAGGGACCTCAAAAGATCATCTAGTCCAATCCCCCTGCTGGAGCAGGAACACCTAGATCAGATCACACAGGAACGCATCCAGGCGGGCTTTGAATGTCTCCAGAGAAGGAGACTCCACCACCTCTCTGGGCAGCCTGTTCCAGTGCTCTGTCACCCTCACTGTAAAGAACTTTTTTCTCATATTCAAGTGGAACCTCCTATGTTCCTTTCAGAAAAAAAATTTTCCTTGCAGAAAAATAGCCTCATGCTAGCAAATGTGGGGATTTTTTGTTGTTTTTCAACCTGTAATACAGCTACGGCAGTTCATCTATGAGACATTTAATCATTTGTTCCCTTTCTGAATTTTGTGAGCAAGCAGAACTTGACAGAGATCTGTTAACACCCACATGATTAATGGCACCAGTCAGAAAACAGAGCGAAACTATCACTAAAAAAGATAAAGGAGAGAAGCCGAGAGGACAGTTCCCCTAAATAAAGGGATTTATCTAACAGGTGCTTTATTAATACGATATATAATACAGTACACCATACTGGAAAACCACTTGCATGGTGGGCAGTCCCACAGCAGAGTGCAAAAAAGGCAAAAAAAGAAACTTGCGGGAAAATAAATTTCTAAGACTCCCCGCTGGCCAGTATACATGATACTGCTCCACAGCCGTTGGTTTACTGGTTTTTGTTTGTAACTGAAGACTTATGCTAGCACTTTTTTTTTTTCCAAGAAACCCATGAAGCATCCAGTCCAACAAGGAGAAAACAAGTTTCTCTGTGCACAGGGACGCCCAGTGCTTTGAAGAAGGCTGCACAGAAACAGGCATGCCAGCGCATGCATGGCAATCGGCACTGGCCCTTGCTTCCCTGGGGGTGTACTTGGAAATCAGGGGGGAAAGAGGGTACCAGAAGGAAGAAGGACTGAGCAGCCAGGCCTTTGCATCCCGCAGCCGTGCTCTGGGAGAGGCAGCAGAGCCTGCTGCCCTCCTTAGCTCTGCTTCTAACTGCAAACCCAAACAGCACTGACAGCAGCAGGCCACTATTTTTAATTACACAGCTGGGATCATCTGTTCCCTAAAGAATTCTTTAATTGCTCTTTGTCTGACAACCCTATCCCCCTCTCACAGCAACCAGGTCTTGAGCATCTCACCACAACAACCCTGAAGTCCCCGAAACACAAGCACACCATTTCTGAAGTCTTTTATTCTGTTTTTTCCCAGCATCAAGACAGTCTAGACATATAAGTACTCAACAAGTCATAAGAGACATCCAAAAAAAAAGGGAAAGGGGGAACGAAGAGGGGAACGAAGAGGGGAACGAAGAGGGGAACGAAGAGGGGAAAAAGAAAAAAGAAGAAAAAGAAAAGAGAAAAAAAGAAAAAAGAAGAAAAGAAAATAGAAAAAAAAGAAAAGAAAAAAATCAATCAGAGCACCGAACATGCACACCTTCCACCCCAAAGCCTGTGCTATTTTAATACTAATCTGCATTAGCGTGTCGAGGAGGGGCAGGGAGGCCACCTAAGCATCAGCACAACCTGCATCCTGTGCTTCCGTCACAGAGCCCGGGGCTCTGCCAGGCCATGCAGCCGGCCCTGCTGGTGCCCTGTCTTTGCTTATCACAGTGCACCCCACAGCTTGCAGGTAACGGGAGGAAAGGGCTGAATGAGGAACCTCCAACACCCCTACCCAGGGCTTCCAGGCACTGGCAGAAACAGAAGCCAGCTCACCTATTCCTGTCTACTCTCAGGAAAAGATAAGGGGTGCGCTCCCTCTGAGAAAGTATGGAAACATTTTAAATACCAATACTTTAACCTTAGTATGCTCCGTATGAAACCATACTTGGCCAGGACGCTCACAGCAGGCCACGGAACTCGCCACCTCTCCAGTACCGCAAAGGGACATTCCCCCAAAGCCTGCCAAATATGGGTCGCAACTGCCGAGCTAACGCTCTGCAGTCTTGGTAAAGCACTTAAAGGGAAATTAAGTGCTGAGGAGGAAGAAAATAAATACTTGGCACACATACGCTTCAGTTTATGGCAGAGTAGGTTTATAAACCCTGTGAAATTAACTTTTTGTTGATTTTTTTTCCCCACTAAAACACCCACTTGCACACTCACAGAACAATTAATGAATATGATTCTTCCCTTTCCCTCTGCCCCCAGCCCTTTTCCACTAGCTCTGGACGCAGTAAATTAAATATATCAAGAAAGTTTCCACTCTAAGTTTTTGCTTTCTGACTTCAGTTAAAATTTCATCACACTCTGACTATTTCAAACATCCCCAGCCAGCCCAGAGCTGTGAAGGACACCTGTCCAGAACAAGAAAATCAAGTGCTTAAAATTAAGTACCTCTCACACAGGTCAATGAAAATAAAAAGTCCAAACACAAAATGTTTGGCATATTTTTTCTCATTCTGTGTTTCCATGGCTTCTTGCTTTCAATGAACCTTAGGGAGAGATGATGCTTTTTAGTGCCCTCTGTCCTAGCATTAATTATTCTCAAACCATCTCCTACTATGCACCCACTCCCACGCAAATGCTTTCCTGTGTTATATGAAGGCTGTGAAGCTGTTTAGCTTAGTTAGGTCCACCCTGCTGTCTACTATGTTACTGGGGACATGAGGACAACCCGACAGTCCCAACCTTGATCTCCCTCACTATCCAGAAGAGCTGCCAAGTCTCCTTCAAAAAGGTGGCTGCACACTAGCCGCAGGCAGAGTGTTCCTGCTTGGGAAATCACTTACAGCTACAACTACAGGGGACACACACCTTCACAGCCATATCAAAATAAAAGTTTGCACCTCAGACATGTAAGAATTCCAGGAATATATAGAATCTGTATAGACAAGAGCACGTGTTCACCACGTACTGGGTGAGAAGAGAAGCATAAAGGTACCTTGCTCCACTGCTGCAAGCAGAAAGCAGTGCAGGTTTATGCAACCCTATTTTCACCGACCTACCGCAAGAATATTAACGCATAACTACAAAGACCAAAAATACTAATGAGTACAAAAAGCTGTGTAATCATTTTCCCAGATTAAATCCATCTGCCCAACAGAATCCATCTGTCCAAGGAGCTTATTGAGGCTGGAATAAGTCTTTTATTAGTCGGGTTACTAGGATCCAAGCCTTATCTCTGTCACCTTCGAGTCTTCCCAGGCGCGCCAGCCGGCTGGCGAGCAGAGCTGGCCACCCCCTGTGCAGCCAGGCTTTGCCATCACTCCTGCTGCACCTCCCAGCTCCAGGAAGGAAAACCATAGAGGCGAAGGGTCCCTCTTTCTCACTCTGGTTAATTGTGTTCAGGTGTTTGACGCTCAAAGGCAAAAAGCACTGCTCCGAATGACCCTTCTCAAACAAAAAAAACCAGGAAGAACCCTGGTGCAATCACCGCAACCTCAGCAGAGCCCAAGCTTTCAGCCACAGCACAATCCCACCTCTGTGCCCCAGCAGCTACAAAGGGAGTCACTCAAACCCAAACCTGGGCTAAAAGAAGGTGAGTAATGTCTTCATAAGCCTACGAGGGCACGGTCCCAGTGGCTGGCCTTGCCTTGCCAAAAAGGCAGCAAAGTGGGAGGCAAACAAGTGCCTCGTCAGTCTCCCTGGCCACTATTCAGAAGCTGGCAGGCGACTAGAAAGCCAAGAGACTGCTAAAGTTCAGCTTCGTTCACTGCTTGGCACAGCCGGGAGCACCAGCCCTGGGAAGCCAGCATCAGGAACATTTATAGGAGAAGGATTTCCCAAAACTGGAAAGGAGGGGAGGAGCAGCTAAACAGAGACACATTCCCACCACAAATGCCAGAAAAGAAAGGAAATGATGGGGGGGGGTTTACACCAGGTAACCAGGTAAGGAAAAAAGGGTATAGATAATTTGGAAGGGAAATTGCAACAAGAGCAAGGCAAGGTTGCCTTTTTTTTTTTTGGTAGCTTGTTTAAATAAAAGACATCCATCAGCAATATGTTACAATTATAATATAAGGTGCAACTCTTGCTCCTCCGCACAGATACGTTGGGGGTTTATTTATTCTTCCCAAATCTTACAGGAACTTTTTACTATGTTTTATAAACTCTCTATAAAATAAAGAAATACATGTTTACAGGCTGACAAACTACTGGCTGACATACTGCAGCAGACAAGAAACAGCAATAGGAAGAATTAACTCAAAACACCCCCAAACAGTGGCATATCCACGTTTACTGCCCACGATCTCTGCTACAGGAGACCAAAGCACACTTCAGAAACTCAGTGCCATGTCAGCCAGGACACTGAGCAGAAGCCACCGCTGCCATTTCTGTGCTTTAACGACAAACTACATCAACGGCAACATCCTCCTCTTTTCAACAGAGTGTGTGACATAATTGCTTTGATTCTAAGCACTGCACAAACAGGGATAGGGAAGATGAGCAACACAAATCCTCCATACCCTGTGGCGGTGCCCCTAAGCCATCACAACAGTAAACCATTAAGACAGTGGTGGGCCATTAAGACAGCATAGGCAGGGCACCTATGGGAAGAATCTGCAACACATAACCAAGCCCTGAAACCAGCTTATCTTTTCTACCATTCACCTAGTGTTTGCATACATCTTTAAAACAAGATTTTTATATTAAGACAGTATTAAGACAGCTCTGGAGTTACTCTTTTAGCCCCAAATTGCTCATCCTCCTTTACATTTGGAAACAGTGGATGAAGTGCACTGCATCCAGCATAATCACATGTACATGAATTGTATGTGAGCGCAGGCATATCGGGGACAGAAGGAAGAGCCTGTATCTCCCTCCTCAACAATGCTGCGGCAAGCAAGTTGGAAAAGTTTTCCGTGAAACTCCACCATGAACAGGACAGACGTCTGAAGAGCCAACATAGCATAATGCTGTACCTAACCCATTTCACCCATTTGGCTGGGCTCGTTTTAGCACAGCGAGATAAGCTGAGGAGTTGTTTGTTTTCACACACACGCGCAACTGTGCCTTCTCATCCTCCCCATTAAGAGAACGAAACATAAATTTTAGTTTCACCACTAAAGTCACCTACTTCTCCAAAATCTAGATTGAAAAATCAGACACAGCCAAAATTGCATATGCTAGACCACATCTAAAACCAAAACAACCAAGGGCTCTACATTTTGTACCAGATTATACAATTTTCCTTCTCTAATTTCCTACCTCCCAGGAGGAAATAAACAGAGATAATAGGCAGTGAGATGTGATGAGGGAAATAACTATCATTGAGTGCAACCTATAAAAAAAAATTAATTTGTTTCCTTAATTTCCACAACACTAATCTACCCCAATATCTCAGGAATCAGGAAGAGAAGAACTGCTTCTACTTGTTCAATAAGTATTTTAATGGAGTTCCTAACTGTTGAAGATTAAACATATTTAATAACATATCTACAAAACCTACAGTTTCATGTATAAATAGCTCCTTATCTTCTAAGCAAGGGAAGTACATTCCTCCAAATCACAATGCTTTTCTAGCTTTTGGTTATACTGTTTAGCCTGAGTCAAACCTGCCTTATGCTTTGGAGGATGTGCCCCTTTCTGCACCTGGTTCAGAAACATTTTCACACTTGCACATGAGATACCTTCAGGCCTCCCTCTGAAGTCATTCCCTCCTTCCCCCAGATTTAAGGGTACAGAGAGTCTTCAACCAGGATGACAAAGCCCCAGTAACATTTAATCTGTACTTGAAGAGGGGAAAGAGAAAGAAAAGGGGGAAAGAGAAAGAATGGGGGAAAAAGAGAGAGAGAATTTAAGCCAGACCCCCGAATAAGAACTTTTTATCCTAGACTTACTAAGGGCTTGTCTACATGGGAAAGTCAGGGTAAAGGAAGCGACTGTGTGAATTTTCAGCACACTTTCTCTCGGTGGACTAAACGAACCTGCATACCAGGCGCTGTTAGTGCACACTCAGCATCCACAGGGGGAGTTAGTGCAGAGCAGCTAGCGTGCTGTCAATTCACACCCTAGCTTACCGCGCACTAACTTCCCCATGTAGACAAGCACTAAGCTGCTGAAGCCTTCTCTTTTGCCTAAACGCATCCCTTTTTTTTTTTTTCCTCAGTGGATTAGTTCTGGAAAACTCAGGTCACTACTATACTAAAGGAGAAAAATCATTAGTAGGCTAAAAAGGACAAATGCTTATTCTGCTGGTAAAGCAAATTACAACCACACACAAAAGTGCTTTAAGGGGCACACAGGCCGACTCAATTCATCTTCCCCAGGTCTAGTCAGAGCCCCCAAACCCATGCAGAAGAAAGCCACAAGAACAGATGGCACCAGCTCATTTTCAGCTTCTCCCCAGTTACACCAATACAGAAGAACCCCGAAAGCCCCAGGAAAATGGACTGCACCCCAATTGCAAGCAATTTCCTGTGCCAGCAGGCCAAGCTGCCAGTGCCTGAGGAAGGTCTACGCCACCAACACAGTTCAGAACTGGCTGCCTCTCTCCCTGCTAACTAACAAGGGCTTTTCCCCCCTGCCAGCTGACTAAAGGCAAATTTGTCAATTTTTGCTTCTTAATGGCTGCCTCCAGAGCTCTATCATGTAAACTTCCACACACCACTTCTCAAAGGGGGCATGTTCCACAGCATTAAGATGCCAATGTAGCTCTGATCAGGTGCTGACACCCTGATGTCCCTGTTTCGGAAGCTGTCTGTACCCAGCAGGGACTTCCCTGCCTCAGATCCATCCTGCTGTAGTCCTGCTGCCTGGTGATCCACCCAAACCCTCTGCACCTTGTCCGCAGTCCCGCTGGGGGACACCCAGGCACCCCACAGCAGTGACAGATTAACCAGACGTCATTCTCCAGGAGAGCAAAGCAGCTTAGCAAGCTCCGTCATCTTGTCTGTCATTATTTCCACCCACAGATTTGGCTAAAGCAATCAGACTTCAGACTCCTGAACTGTTCCCAGCACTTGTTCACCTGGAAGACCATTACAAGGTTAATACTGTACTGGAAGGAACAGAGAACCTCTCCTGAATCACAACTTTAACTTTACTTGATGCTTACCTTTTTCTGCCTTACTTACACCTCAACAGTGAGAAGAATAAGCAAAAAAGACAAGGTGTGAGTTTAAGAAGCTATCATTTGAAGGTCCATATGCGTCAGGAACTAGGTTATCTATGCTCTGAACAGAAAGTAGCTGGTGCCCTCTTTGACCTCCCATATCGTCAAGAATCATATCTGTAATTTACTACTGCCAGAGCAGAGCTGGAGCAGAGACCATGAAAGATACAGGACAGATGTAGGCCTACATGGACTCTTCTTCATCTTAAGGACCACCGCCAAGGTCTCAGTGCCATCAGGCCACCACCTGAACCTAGGACACAACCAGGGAAAGGGTACTGGTGAGGAGCTGGAAGTACCATGAGCGAGGGTTGGTTACACTTCCACCTTTTAAATCTTAAAAAAAAAACCAAAACTTTCTTCCAAACAAACACACACAAACAAGGAAGATGATCTGTTGATTTCAAGTCTACCTTTTCATTGAAAGTTCAGTGATTTTTAGGGCATGAACCGTAAAGGCAGGAAAACAAATTCCTCCAGACAAGCTTAAAAAAAAACAAAACCAAAAACCACCACAAACAAAACAAGAGGCAAGTGATAAAGCTCATGTTCTTCACACAGCTCTGCTGTCTTCTCCCTGCAATACCCTTAGCTCTAAATGACCTGCAAATTAACCAAAACATTAAATCTGTCTCCTCTGCTCTGCAGAATACAACCAGCCTGCCAGAAAGTCCAATGATGACAAAGAGGTTTCAAGGAAAGTTGTTTAAATACATTACTGCCTGTCAGCATTAGGGTTTTGTTTGTTTGTTTTTTTAAATACTGCACCAAACACGGCAGTGCCTTTTAAATGGGGCAGAAAAGGGTGCCCAGTAAGGAGAAAAACTCCAAGAAAAAGCAACAGTATTTTGAAACAGGGAAAACAAGGACGGCAAAGTGGCTTCAAGGCAGTTTTCAGCTCTTCTACCTCAAGCTATAATCAAGCTAATCAGATCAAAACCAGATCTGGTCGTTGCATGCATCACAGACTATCAGAAAACTCTCAGTGCAGAAACCGATACCAACAATTGCTCTTCTACGCTCTTCTCTGGAGCTAAACAAAATCCTGAAGGTCTGCATTAGTGCTAGCAGGCATACTAGCGTTGGAAGGATCTCAAGAACAAGTGAAAACCTATACTACAGATTGCTACCAATCTCACCTTGGCTTTAGAAACGTAAAAGCACAGCAAGCAGGAGAACAACAATCTCAGCATTTTGACCCAGTGCCAAATCTTTCTGGTCCCCTTTAGTCTTTAAAGCACAACTGCAGAAGAAATTTTGCACTATTGGAGAGTTTTGGGAGGCACTGTCACACCTCTATCAGTAGGAGCCTGTTCCCGCTGTCACACCTCTCCCAGGACACCTAGGAGACACCATATCTCAGTGGTACGGACATCCTGGCCTCCTGCAAGCTGCATTTTGGAAAATTAGTACCACCCTTTGAGGAACCATTTTCTTTGCAAGAGGTTACTCCTCTAGAGTCCATTACACAATTCCCTATTTAGCTTCAAGCAAACAAACTTGTGCCAGTCCAAATGCAACACGGCGCTCACTTCCTCAGGTGGTCCTGACGGTCTAAGACAAGGGCTTAAACTCTTTCAACAACACAGAGGAAGAAAGTAGAGGAAGGCTGAACCACACCCAGGACCATGCAAGAACAAAGCTACCAACCAGGTATCCTTGAATCTTAAATTTTTCCTATCTTGCAGTTTTCCAGAGCAGATGCACACACACACAATTAAAACTAGATATTTGGGCTTTTATTCCCTTCCTGCTATTACAAGTCCTGCTCTGGAAAGCATGGTTCTCATGGTTCACTGTTATGCAGAGCTACAAGCCAGTCCCTCCATCCATCACAGAAAATAAAGGCATTCAGGCAAATATGCCAGGTCACCAAAACAAGTCTTCCATTTATTTCCACAGCTAAGAAGAAAGGTGGGAGCTCCAACATGAAGCAAGCTTTCTACCTTTTCTTTAGCAGCCTACAAAAATTCTCTAATGTGATTTCAAATTAAGGACTCCCAAGAAAGCAAGGGCTGAGGCATGGGTCTGAGCTACCGAGTGGGGTAGTGCACGTCCCATTCATTGCGGGGACATGCAAAAACATAAAATGAAAAAATATATATCGAATTTAGGAGCAAGAAAGGAATATAAGCAATAATAGGAGTGCAGCAGTTTCACTTCTGGTTTGTTTTCTGGTTTTAAATTTCAATTTAGAATGCCTCCTATAAAAGGCTTTCACATTATACAAGCTAGTATTGTGAAGGTTACAATATGGACACTCAAAACACAAACAAGAGAAGGATTTTGTTTATGCTGACAGCGCAAATTGAGCAGACCAAAACCTATCTTCAAATATTTATTTTCACATTGTGAATGTCAACATTCTTTTCTGTCTTCACAACAAGTGGGTAAGGTACAGTCAGTGCACAAACCAAGGTCAAACACATCCCTCCAAGGTTTCATTTGGCTAGATACCACTGGAGGACTTATTTGTGCAAGCTTGGAGATATGTAATCGAGCAGGAGACTGCAGAGATTCCTGAGAAACGGGGGGGGGGAGAGAAGGGTGTATTTATTAGCGTTTTAAATTCTAAACGGGAGAAAGATTAATTGTTAAAACAATAAGGGGGCCAGAGCCCAGAGGAGGCCCACAAGTGCCTGTGCAGCAGGGTTCCCCCCTACAGTACAGCCACCCCCACACACACACATGCCCTGACCTCCCAGCCTACAGAGGGAGGGGAGGCTTGTGTAATGAAAGGGTAAAATAAATATCTGAGGCATTTAAGCTGTATTTTCTCTACACTTATATTTCTTTCACGGCAGCGGGGCTGTAAAACAAGACCTTTCTGGCTTGAGCCCACCGTTCTTCTGGAGTCTTTCAAGAAGCATAATTTCAGGAAGGGTTTTGCAGTCGACCCTCTGCCAGGCAAATAAATAGCCATCGAAAGTACACGCACATATTTGTACTTTTCCAAGGGTGGGTCAACCAAATTATTTTTCAGCAGAGAGCCTGACTCTGTGCCTTCCCACCACGGGGCTTTCTGCACACCGAAGAATCCCAACAGCTAAACTGTAAGTGCTGCCAGAATACAAAGAATTCAAGCACAATGGCTGGACCAAGGCTATGCTGTCTGGAAGCACAGGAGCAACCTACCACCATCCCAATGGCTACAATTAACTTACCCAAGACACAGAGATACCTAGCACTTGCCCTTGTTTAAAATCTTTCCATCCTAAAATGAAATAATTTGGTTCCTGCAGGAGTTCAACATTAAAAGCCCCATCCAGTATCAGTCTTGTAGCAATGACTGACTTTAGACTTTTGTTGATAACCTGAGCTTAAGCAGAAGTATAAACAGGCAGAGCTGTAAAACACAAAGACATAAAACTGCCCGTTGTGGATGTTTTTGTACTTATGTGGATCAACCTGCAGAGCACACAGGTCCCACATGTCCCAACTGCCCCCCACACACACACTGATTACACTTTGAGGTGTACCATTCTGAAATACCTAATTAAAGATTAGCCCAGGATTCAGCAACCCAAAACATTTATTTAAAAACTGTTATCTCTTCCAGTGCTGAACTGGGGAGAGTTATTAACAAACACAGCAAAGCAAACCTCCAGCCATTAATTTTGACCAACACTCATTTCAATCAGCTGTGGGTCAGACCTTTTCACCTTTAGCTAATCCTACAGTGAAGCCTTCCCTGTACTACCTCTGTGAGAGCCTCCAAATCCCTTTTCCACTACTCTTCCTTCTTCAACAAAGTTCAAGAAAAAACAGAACTCAAGGAAACAAAACCTATGTTTACATTTCCGCTGCTTGTCCAGCACATAATTCATTTTTAGGGCAACTTCAGAACACTTTACTATAAGTGCAAGTGTCACAGCTACTGTATCCAGCTACGCCAGCAAGGCACCGTCGAGAAAAGACAGGGTTGCTCGGTTGGTAACCAGAAACTCCAAGAAGGTGTTTTGTCTTCAGCTCTCCTTCTGAGTCACCCATCTGAGACTCACAACACAGGGTCATCACCCCGAGCAAGTAAAGAGCGATGTGTAAAGGAAAAAAGGAACATTTCAAGACTTGTTTTTTTTTGTTGGGGTTTTTTTTCTGGTGTGTGCACGCATGTTAATTGTCTTACTTATGAGGGGTAGTCACTCCACCTACAGACAAGATCAGCACTGGCTTTTCTCCCACTATGTCTCTCAGCAGTATTCACTGATCCACTGTATGAAACAGCAATTAATAAGTCAGATAGGGGAGTGTAGCACTAACTAAATCCAGATCTGCGCAACCGGGAGCAGAAACTGCACAGTAACCTGCACAAAAGGCTGGCTGTACCAGAGGCACAGTACAACACGTGGGGGCAAATCAAGACACGCTGTGACAGAAACTCAACATACAGGAAAACACATTCACGGATGATCTGGCACAGGAGAAGCCCAACTCACACAGTGACACTCCTGATCATTTTTCTTTCGCTCGTATCACCATGACGTCACCGGTTGCAGTTACTGCATTGTGAAACAATCCTCTCTCAAAGGTGTTCCCAAGCAATGCCAAGGATGCCTTAAGCTAACTAAGTACAACAGATCAGAAACCTCGACTTTAAAGAAAACACGAAGGCTGTGTTTCTAGGAATGTAAATGAGACACCTGCGCATCCAAGAAAAATGGGAACACTACGAAAATATTAAGAAAGTATGAAACTCTCCCACTGGACCTTTTTTAATGAAAATGCAACGCAATATTCAGTGAAATAATTACATCTGGCGAAAAAACAAGTCTTGGGTTAGCTACAAGATTTCTATTCAGAACACTCTATGGCCACCTTTTCAAAGCGACCACTGAGTACCACATGCAGTCTAAAACACGGCAAGCAGAGTAAGGCCATACTACAAAGCCCTATTATACCCAAACAGGTGCTATAGATCCAGGCAAGAAACTAAGGCATCTAAGATCGCAGCCTGAGGCTCCAGGCAGTGTCAAGCCTGCAGCACTCATGCTGCTCTGGGTGAGCTGTGCAAGACTTCCCAGGGACCACCTTGGAAGGCTGCCACTGCTCAGCTACTTTTGCTGGGAATCGGACAGCAAAATGGGCACGTTTTCACGTACCAACAGGGCTTGGGCTGTAGGGCGGTTGTTTTTTTTCACTGGGTAAGCCATCTGATGCCGGGTGAGAAGCCTCATGCTTCAACCTGCATGCAAGGTTAAAAGCTGAGTTAAACTGCACAATATTTATGAAACACTGAGGGGAAGAAAATCAATAGCAGCACATTTAGAGCCATTGTTCATGGTCTTGTACACAAAACATTTACCACCGCCAGGCTGGGCAATCATGCTGGAAGGCTCCAGTTCTGTCCTGTGTTCCCCAAAGCACTAAATAGTCAAACCTAGTCCTACCAAATTTATGATTTTTTTTTATATCCTCATACCCAGAGGGTACACAAGTACCCTCACCTCCTGTGTAACAATTATACAAACCCTTTCATAGACAATTCAGTATTTGCAATTTGGCTATACATTATCTTTTCAAATTTCATAGTAAAAAGAGAAAAAGAGTAAGATAAGTTGCAAGGTTTTTCCAACACATCAAAAAACATAGTCTGCATCTTTTTCTGCAACCCTGGGGCTCAGTTGTCTAGAACTTGATCACAAAAAGGTGCATAGCTCTCAGGTGGGGAAAGGGGATGTGAGGAAAAGACAAAACTGTATCTGTAACTCCTGTTTTGCTTTAACCTCCAGCAATTACTCATCTCCACAGCAAGAATCCAGAATATGTCTTTTCCTGCATATGCTTGTCCTCCTCTTGCCTTCAGTCCCACCCACCCAGGGACGGCTCAGTTGCTCACCTGAGGGATGTTCAGCTTGCAAAGGGAATAAAAAACAGTAAACAGAAGGAGAGAGCATCCCCGGTTCAAGCAAATAGAAGAACTGCACAGACAAAATACAATCTCAGGGAAAAACCTATCAAAAAAGTTGCACACACTTACTACAACCTCAGAATAAAACTAAACGATATACCAGTTTTCTGATGTGGGGTTTGCGTCTCGATTTAATCTCCTATCGAGAAGCAACAACAATAATAATAACAACAAAAAAATGAATTTGGCATTGCACTGGCCAGCACATCTGCTGTCCCACAGACACACAGACTGGGAGGAGGAGGGAAGAGAAGGGACACAGGCATTTCTACGCTCTTTAGGGCAGGGGCTAGAGAAGATAACAACTGAAGAGGATTTTGGTTTTGCCTCACTTCGACAGGGCCCGGAGAACATTTTTTTCATGAGCAGTAGCATACAACTGCAACTTTCCAAGACAATGCTGACAGCATCTGAGAGCCCATTGAAGGGAGGCGAGATGGCTGCAGGGTGTTCCTGATCAGCAACATTAAGAACCACTTATTCAGGCTGAACCATACTCTGGGGAAAGAAGCTTAGATATCTATCTTCACCATGTAGGTGAGACTTGAAGGACCTCCCTTCAGCACTCCAGCTTGACATTTTTAATCTAGGTTCTGTGTATTTGCAAGCGCCCTGATTCCAAAGCTAACCATTTCCAGCCGACCCAGAGCCCCAGCGAAGGCGACGGGGGCCACATCTGCACGAGCAGCCTTTTGCATGGGCAGCCAGCCCAACATGCTGCACCCCCAACACGCTCTTAGAGGCAAGCAAAACCCTCTTTCAGCTGGGTACATGCCACGGCGGCTGTTCCTGGGCGAGGCGAGCTGTGCAAGCAGGGCAGCAGAGGCTCTGCCAGCATGCCCATGCCAGCTGGGGACCGTACCTTTCCCCATGTGCCTGCCAGCAGGCACCCCTGGGGCAGGCAAAGCCCGCCACCGCCCCACCACAAAATGCCATCAAGAAGCCAGTGGCTGGCCAGCTGTCATTATCCAGAGCTCAGACTTGCTGCCAGCTTTCCACTGGCTGCAGGAGGAGAGGGATACCCAAACCAGCACAAAGCTCTGTCAGGGGGAAGACAACCGTTTGTTGTTTTTTTGTTTGTTTGTTTGTGTTTTTTTAAAAAGAAAAAAAACACAACACAAAGCAATAAACAGGAACAGATCTGAACCAGCAGAGTGAGTCTGCATTGTGAGGATTCTGTACTTCTGATCCATCATTAAAAGGCCCTAAAACCAGCTTTCGCAAAAGGTCAATCTCCAGCCACAGCTTCCCAAGCACTCATTTCAACAGCAGGGTCAAGCCCAGCATCCCTCCTCCCTCCTGCCCTCCCCAGCTGCTGTGGCTGCACAGTGGCATGGGGACCACAATTCAGCTTGCTGAATTTGAGGGGACAACAGTGAGGAAGACTGAGCTCTCCCAGCCGACACTTCTGCTGAAAGGAATACCTGAGCAACACCCATGTTTAAATTCTGGGGTTTAAATTTCAAGACTTCCCTCCAAAGAAGAGTGTGAGTGGCAGCACCCCCTTACTTTGTGATTTGAATCCCGTAAGGGTAAAACCCTAGAAGAAAAACCAAACATGAACCCAAGTGAGGCCGACCTCATTGTACAATAAATCCCTAACAAGCTTAGTTATTCCCTGCACCCCGCCCCTTTTCCAAGTTTGCTCAGACTGTAATTACTTGCAAGGTAAGTGCCAGCTTTCCTCCACAGACGCACCTAGCACGTCACTGGGGGTTGTGTCACTTGCTGCTCCCAGCCTGCACAAAAATAAGGCAACAAGGTGCTGCTTCTTATGAACATGCTAATAATTCCCTCCTTACTAGATCATGTTCTTAGCATTCCTTTATTATTTTTCTCTTAAATGCTTGAAAACTTCTGCTGCTTTCAACGAGAGGGAAGCTGGAATACAAAGACAGTGAGAGGGCAGGAAGCTGCGGACGGGCACGTAGGCTCTTGAATGCATAGCTGATCACAGCAGAGGGCACACTGTTTGTGAAATATCCATGCCATCTATTATTATAATTATACTCAGAATTTATAATGCTGAAAACCCCATACGGAAAAACAAACAAACAATCTCATCATGAGGAGACGCAGACACCCAGCTCTCCCAGCCAAATCAGAGGGAGCAGATTTCCATATCTAAGAAACAGCTGAGCACTCGAGAGCCAGTATTGTACCCTATTTCCAAAAGCCACGGGGTCTGAACCACTATCTCCCAAGCACAGTTCCCATCTGAATTCACCTAACAGCTGGGGACTTGGTTCAGGAGTTACTAGAGGTAGACCAAAGTCACTCTCCTGAAATTATGGGGGTAATGGGAGTGAACACATCTGGCCTAATTTAGGGCATCTAACTGCTGGTTTCAGCTAGTCACCTTTTGATCAGGGTCTAAGACAGGTCAGATGAATCACCTGGAAGCTCCTAGTCCTCTCTCAACCATAGATGCCACCAAGTCCAAGTGAATAGGTAAGCCTTAGGCATTAAATTGCAGGTGTCTGAAATTCAAAAGTGAGGAGGATCTGTGCATAAGGTGCCCAAGTTGCACCACTGTATTCAGCAAAATAAAAATGGAAAGGAGTCAAAGAAAGAAGTGGAGGGGGAAATAACTCATTGGCTCTTCATCGGAGGAAAAGTCATACAAATACACCAGGTTGATTTTTTTTTTTCCAACTTTCATTACTTTTCTACCTTTCCTTCTTCCAAAGTGTTTGCACTTAAGGTAAAGTGCCAAATTTCACTGCAACTTCCATAAATGTTGCACCTCTATATTCAGCTATGTTTCAGTGGGTCAACAGTCTTTATCCTAATCACTCCCATTAAGGCACAGTGCATATTACAAAAATAACCACATTGAAATAAGCACAGTTGTGTAACATTATGCAGTAAAGTTCCAATATAACCTGGTTTATTCTTGCTAGCCTGGATAGAAGAGACAAGTTATAATTACATTAAGAAACCTCTTCTTTAACCCTGACAGAGACCTAAAGAAGATAAGCCTTGTCGACATTTGGGCTTTCTGTTCTGGTTTCTGTTTTGCTTCTACCGTCAATTTAAGGCAGAAATGTGTATCACAGCACTTAAGCCAACCCATAATTCATGGCACCATCCAGAGCTGATTAGTCCTGTTGTATAATCAGGTCTCCTTGATACATCAGGGGACTGCTATTCATGCAGGAGGAACTTACTGTGCCACTTTCACCATAAGCTGTATTAGGCAGGATCCTTTTTTGCCTTTTATTAACCTGATTGAGCCTTGTATAAAGCTACTGATTGATGCAGGAAATAAAAATGAATACAAGCACATGTATGCCCGAGGGACAGCTGTCACAGCTCCATACATTGAGGGGAAGGGCATCAATTCAGAAGTCCTGATTTTAAAGAAGCTAGCAGCCTGACAGAGCAGTTAGCATTATCTCTTTAGTATGTTAACATGCATGATTTATATTATTCTGATGCACAGTACACACACAGTTCTCTCATATACTGAAAAATTCATGGTAACGACAGAGGAGACCAAGCAACAACACAGCTGCAAGAGCTCTTAGTCAGAAGTTGTATTAAATGCTTGAATAGGAATATTCCACACATGGCTTTAATTCAACCTAATAATTCAACCTCTTTGCATTACACCCACCTTTCTATTCTTTTTGTCTTTCTTTTGCTGTCTTACCTCTTGTGGAGAGACAAAGTTTGAGTCAAAATTAGTACTTCACATGATTTCTGCTGAACAGAGATAACTGTTTTTTAAAGATATAGCAAGCAACTGAAGTGTACAGCAACCAAGCATCACTCTGCTGAAAAAACACACTATGTATAATGTAGTACTTCGATATTGTCACATGAATGACTTTGAGCTTGATCTTTTTTTGTAAGTACACCCACATGCCAGCAAACCCTTCTCCATCCCAACTCTCGACCTTTCTGAACCAAACATTCAAGCATAAAGTCAAGGTTCAGCAGCAGTTGAAGGTAACTCTGGTTTAGTGCTGGGCTCAATACAACAACACTTGAGAACAGCTGAAATAAAAAGAGTGACAACAACCTGAAACAATTTTCCAGTCCTCATTCAGTCCATCTTCCTGACTCAACGATTTGGGGCAAAAAAACAATTAATGGAGTTTTCTGCTCCCAACACATTTAACAGAGGTTAAGCCAGGGTGATCACCAGCCTCTTTAAGAAAACAGTTACAAAGCCTTCTCCCAGTTTATCATTTTTTATTTCTGTTTAAGTTGATTGGGGAGTGGAAGAATCAGAGATGAAAAGGCAAACACTGGGCTACAGGTCAGGATTAACCCCAATGGCAGCATGGCAAGGTAAAGGAATTAATTTACAAAGAAGCTATCTCCTTTGGCACAGGCAGTTTAAAGTCACTGCCTGGCACTTCTGTTTTTCTCATCATCAAGGAAAAAAGAAATGAAGCAACACTTCATCACAGGAAAGTAGACAAACATTATTAATAGTTACCACAGTGTTCCTTGATTTTTTCCTCTAGTCGGTGGAAGGAAATGGTTTGTTCTTAGCTGATAGGAGAGAGATGGTTTGGACTTACAGACCACCAGGGACATACAGGCCTGATAAGGGAGGGAGCTTTCTGTTCCCATCAAGCACAGTATCTACAGAAGCAGTCTACTCCCTCTGTGCCTCAGTCCCTTGCTGGGGGTAAAACTGGTACCTATCAACAGCGGCTCGTCTGTTCAGCCTCCTCTCCCCTCTCACCCCAGCAGTGCTGAGGCACCCTTTTTTCCTGAAAGTACACCTTCAGGAGGGGGCTGAAGTAGGCACTAGCATTCCCCTCTGCCCTCTTCCAGGTGGAAGAACTGCAGTCGACAACCCTTCACCGCCTCTTTCACCTGAACAGTATTTCAACATTCATAAATGTGCAGACTTGCGACTCTTTAGAAAGCACTGTATGCAACGACATATCACACAAAGCCATAGGCATCATGTAATTTGCTTCCCAAACCAATCAAACATTTATTCATGCAAAGTATTAAAATTTCAATAGGAGAGCAGGATTGATTCTGCCAAGACTTTCCTATAGCCCAGCAGCTGGAGTAGCCTTTGGGAGGCAGGAGATAAGGGACCACATCCCAGAGGAAGAGCTTGAATCCCAGCTCCCAGCTAGCCAAGAGCTCTTGCTAACACACTATAGAAGCACCACCAGCATACCAGCATTCCCTGTAGTTTGTGAGTGCTCACATTGCTGCTTTCTGGGCTGCGGAGTCCTCACACAGAGAGTGATTTTCTTTAGCCCAAATGTAAGCCTTAAACTCCAGTTACAAACCTGTGGCACACAACCCTCACCAGCATTTTGCTTGCCTGCATACATAGCTCTCTGGTCAGAAGGCTGTTTTTGCTACATCCGTCTTTAAGGAATCTGCTCCCCCAGATTGCAAGGGTGCACAATTTGTGCTGATGGTTTCACACAATCATAAGGCACTGCCTGCAACCTTGCCTGTAGTCTACTTGGGGTATAACCCAAAAATGGACCAGATACTACAAACGTAATATTAGGAAAAGGGTGGGGAAAGAATGAGGGCTTACACTGCCCAACCACTCCTCCCTCAAAAACATACCATGTTTTCTATGGCATAATTAGTAGAAAACCAACACCTACCCCATCATTACGGGGGCTTTTCTACTCCTGCCAACCCAGGTTGGCATGGGGTCAAATGGAGAACCCATTCACGGGACATCAAATCACATTTTACTCCATTTGCCTCAGAACTGGAAATTCCACACAGACCTCACAATTTATCAAACCACTGGCTATGGTGCTTTCCGTGCCCACAGTGATGGCAATACACACAGAGGTGGACTCCGATGAGCAAGAAGAACCAACGTCCTACTTTCCAGTTCCCCTTTTACAATCAGTGTATTTTCCAGCCCCACTCCCAGTGACAGTAGCCCTCTTCAGAGCAGAGGAAATCCCCCAGACAAGCAAAAGAAGCCGCCGCCACCCGACCACCAGGCAGCAGGTTTTGCAGTCCAGGTCTGGGAAGTCCACAGGACTTTGGCAGAATTGCACATGGTGTAGGAAGTCCTATAAACTCAGGATCTGAGTCCACAGAGCCTCAGCTGTGACCTTAAAAATTGATTTAATGAGTCATTCAACCTTGACTGGTAGCACACCCATACATGGGTTTGGCACACTGTGTTCAAAGTGGGTACAGGATGACTATTATCAAGATGAAATTGGCACCACCAAGCTCTGCCTGGAAGCAAGGGCAACAATCAGCTTCTACAGGTATCAATTCTCACGGCTCTTATGAATGAAAGTTTAACGTGCCAACCACACTTCCAGGCACCAAAGCACAAATAAAAAGAAGACTTGCAAAGGCCACCTCAAAATACAGTTCACATTGATGCATATATCTACATTAATATAAAGAAAAAAAAACCCTTACTCCTTCAGGCACAAGGCAAATATTGAGCAAACAGCTGGACATTGCATTTTAAAAGCATATCAGGCAAACGTTGCTAAATGGACAAGGCCTCTGCAGAAGGATGCTGTGCTTGTTAGGGGTATCCCTATGCGGTGGGTTGACATTGCCTTCTCAGAGGAAAGGAGAGCTTGCTTGAGCAATTTGCTTAATGCTGAATCTATTTTAAGAGCAGTGACCCAGATCTTTGTTTTGTCAGCAGATGACTTGTACAACAGAGATGAATTGACAAGGAGTTAAACCAGCATTGGGCAACACCAAGAGCTGATAAGCATCAGCAGAGGCAGGTGACAGAGGAAGATGGCACCACCGGGCTCTCCCACCTGAGATTAAGCCTTTAAACCTGCAGTCAGACAAAGGGTCATCTCTGGCTAACATAAGCCTTGACATAGGTATAGCCTAATCAACTACGTGACCATGCCCTTACGACCCGTACCCATGCTGGGAGCATCTTCACCATGGCTGTCCACAGCAGCACAGTCCTCTTAAAACATACCTGGTCTCACGGTAAGGAGTGGGGTGAACCAGAGCCCTTCAGCAGGAGTTTCACCAGTGTTTTGCACAGAGCAAACACATCCTCTGCCCAGTCATACATAACCTCCCTGATGTTTCCTGAGAAATTAGGATCTGCCTGATCCCCGTCTCTGCCCGAGGCAGGAGGTGAGAGGGAAATGGCCAAGCCAGGGCCCACAGGTCAGCTGCCCGCTCAGCTGCATCCCAGGGCTAGGGACCACTGCATCCACACTCGCTGTCGGAAAGAGCTGCGGAGACTGAGGGTACATTTAGCCTTGACAAGTATCCTTGGACACTCATCTGATTTTAAGTGTGCTTTTTATTACTGGTGATCAACACACAGCGGAGCACTTGGCAAATCTGGACAGGAGAGGCTTCATGGAGGCCGCAAGGCGGAGGGGAAAGGAGTGTTGCTTAGAAGGGGCTGGAGAAGACCAAGATACTCAGGCAGCTTGTACTGTATTTGTTGTCTAGGAAGGTCTTTTGTTTTAGCTGTTTCCAGCACTTCTTAAATACCTACAACCTCATGGGAAACAGACTGAAGAAAGATTAATTTCCCAAGTATTGAATATTCTCAAGGATGGAGAATGTAAAACTCAGAGACCAAGAAGACACCATGAGAGGAAGAGGGGAAAAATAAAATAAAATAAAATCACAGAAAAGATCTCTGGAAAGGGTCTCTCAAGAGACAAACAACTGCAGACCTAGTCAAAAAAAAGGAGAAATGGGGAAAGATTGTCAGTAACGGGCCCACACCCCTAGCCAGATGAAAATATTTTAGCACACCTGCTTTGCATGGGAATGGGTTGATTCCTCACAACAAAATATCCCAATTGCTCACATGGGATCAGTGCTTTTCCCTTAAAAAAAAGTGTTCTTGCTATCTTGCTAGGAAAGACAGCCGCACCGTGAATAAGCAAATCAAGTTCTCTCTGGGGTGAACTTTTTTTTTTCTCCACCCTCTGCAGTCCAGAGTCTGCCAGCCCAAAGCACGTGAGTGATAAAGCAGCAGCAAGAATAGATTGTCTGAAACAACTACAAGCAACTGTTTATGGCTGGGTTTCTTTTCCCTTGACCTCCCTCTCCATTCTGTGTTTTGAGAACACCACCACACTGCCCAACATAAATCACACCCAGAGATAATGCGGGTGCATCTGCTCAGCAGAAATCGCCTGTGCCCATGGCTCCACAGCAAGACAAGCTTTTCCAAACACTGGAAATGCAAAGTGGGGAGCAGGTGAAAGGTCCAACCTTTGCTCAGCCAGGAGATGGGGGGGAAAAAGCAAACAGGCATGGTGGCCAGTGGCACTTACGCACTCATGGCCCACAGATGGGCAAATATCCTCCAAATATATAACTCAATGGAAGAGAAACTCTGCTTTAAAATACACAGGGAGAATCAGCCTCTCTCCAGACCTGACATGCTCCACCCAACCCTAAATATTTTCTGACAAAATAAAATATCTCAAAGAAAATGTGAGGCACAAATGCCCTCCTACCACTCCTCCCTTCCTGGATGCACTGGCTGCTAACACCACTATAGCAAATTGCTGCCAATAGCAGAGAAAGAAAGGGGTCATTAGAAGCAAATACACATGCTTGCACTTTTAATAATAGATTTCTAATAAAGTATAGGAAGTAGCAATAAAACCAACCTCATGCTAATACAATAAAGTTAATCAAATATTTCTGAAGCAATAAAATTCAGGACCAGAGCTTTCTGGACCTCCCAGAGTTGGAAATGTAGCCTTATGTCCAGCCCTGTAGGGATTGTTCTGCCCATCACCAAGATATGACTATGGCCGATTATACCCACATGCTCATTCCACAATGAAACAGAATCGTTGTGGGGGCAGGGAGGGATAGAAAAAAGGAAAGATGAAAAATGTCAGAATCCTTCAGGCTTAAAAAATCAGAAGTAATTAAAACTATGCAGAATTCAAGTCTACTAGAGATTTATCAAATATTTAATACAGAAAACCCTTAAGCGTGCCACTGTCAACTGAGCTTGAGAGAAATGTGCTCCCTTCCTAGCATATGGCTTAATCTGTTCCCAGGATCCCTTTCTTTACTCAGTAATTTCAGTTTAAACAGAAATGAACTGTGGATGTATATTCTAGCTAAACAACTGCCTTTCTTTAAACAGACCCTGGGCAGAAGGGGCATTAACCTCCTCTCCCTCCGCCTGTTCAGTACTGCTTATCAGCGAGATGAAGGAGTATCTTTTCAAAGCGCACCCTTTAATCCTTCTGGTGCCTAAATGTGAAGCTCCAGCAGTGCAATGCCCCCAGAGCGGGACGGGTGTGTCATGTCCCCCACCCCAGCTCTAATCTTCAATCAATTCCGGCATAGAGAGCATGAAACACAGCAGGTTAAATTCAGCAGAGCAGGACAAACAGGATCTGTGTCCGAGGGCAAGAGCATCTCTCTCCAGAGTTTGTTCTAGCAATCCAAACACTTAAAGGGGTCAAGCTGGAAATCCGCTGCAATTTAAACTCTTCCCAAGAATGTAACCCACTTTCAGCAACTCCTGCATGGGACGGGTCCACATCAATGGAGGAAAGTGAGCAATTCCCAAGTATTCAGGCACCTATATTATTGAATTTGCCATATAGGTGCAATTAAAAATGACTAGAGCCTTTTGCCTACCTAGTGCATTACAGAGGTCAGCACCAATCTGTCTAAGAAATAGATCTTCCTGGACTTTCTGCTACTTTTCATCCAACTAAATCTTCAAGAGGCACACAGTCCTGAAGTAACCATGCAGCAGCCTATACCTCCCCTGAATGCCTTTTCTGCCTGCTACTACCATACATACTACATCCGAACAGTTTGCCCCTGGAATCAGTGCAGCTCCTCAGCAAATGAATCTCTGTCCAGATGGTGGTCTCAACAGAAACTCCTCTAAGTACCTCCTAATACCTAAAAAACAGACTTGGCTCAATCCTCCCACAACTGTCTCCTCCTTGCAGATCCGGGAGGGAGTGGGGGGGGGAGCAGGGATCTTAAAAAACAGCTTGAGCACTAGATGCAATTGTGGTTTTCCTGGGGGAAAAAGAGGCTAGGAGAGTACATACAAAACTGCAGATATCTGAGTGGTAAAGTTCTGATCTTTACAATTTGTTGCCTGCCACTACCAGAGAGACCACTGCAATATTATCCAGCACCTGAAAGACTGAATAAAGATACAGCAGCAACCAGCATGCATAACACTGGAGAGGAGATGTACATCAGCTTCTTCATCCCCGACTGCTCACAATACGGCACAAGGCCACAGACACCGTTATGCATGCCTCAATTCATTCACAAGGTGAGAAAAATCTGAACAGGTAACTGATATTACTTCATCTGGTAAACCTGGCAGGCTGGGAAACTGTTAGTATAACAAACCTGGAGCTTCCCACAGCTGTTGCACCCACTTTGCATCCAGGGAGGGCAGGACAAGCAGTTCCCGGGCAGTACAGTCCAAATCAAAGCGGAGAGGCAGGCGGCTCCCAAGGGGAGAGCATCACTCCTGTGCAGGGAGTGGATGGTCCTGGCCACATTCAGGGAGAAGTGCAAGTGGCAAAGAAAACAGTGACTAAGCTCCAGGCTCCAAGGGCAGTCACTCCACATTTAAAGCTTCCCCTACCAAATGTTATTATCATCCCAACAAATTAAATGGACCATTTCTTAAGGCCATGATGCCCACACAGTCTCAAGGGGACGATCACATAGGCTAACCCGCAGAACCAGAGATGGGATGCGGTGACGGTCCACATAGAAGCTGCAAGCCAACAAGCTGAAGTCAGACCCACAGGAATAACGTGCTCTCCTCTCTCGATTCCCCTGCTCCCTCTCTACCAGCTGACTTAACACTTGCAGTCTTACACACTGCCATTCAGCATTTACAGTGCCACTAGGCACCTCCTTATACGTAAAGGACCAGGAAACAAAATTCATGTACACTAAATGTCCTACAGTCAATTGCACTGAGCATCTAAAAGTCACATAAAATTTTGAAAAGCCAGAAGCACTGCAACAAAGCAGTCGAAGCTGGATGGTGGAGAGTTTATCCAGCTTGAAACTGCATTTCCGCTCCTGAATATAATTAACAGCCACCTCCAGTTTAAAAAGAAGTTCCTTAAACTAACAGCTGCATCAGAATCAACACTGAAATGCCTTGAGAGCTTTTGCTTAAACCCACACTTTGAAAAGTCATGACAGAGTTCATTTTCGTAAGCTTGAAGATAGAAGAAAGTGAAATGTTTTGCTAAAATTTGTTCTGTGTATGTGTTAGAAAGCTCCCCTCTGGAAATCCATTTCACAAAATCATGCAGAGAAATAGCATGAAGCCATTCTCTCTGTAAAAGAGCAAACTGATTTGCAGAGGCTGGTTTTGAGGCTTAAAGGGGCAATTCAGAGATAAGAAGGCAGTTTAATTTTGCTTTCACATGAAGAGTTTCCCAGAACTCTCTAAGACACCTGTCCTAAACCTTTATCCACACATAGGTTAAAGCCTTTGGTTTGTTTCCACTTTGCAGTAACACTTGCCTCAAGTAGCTTCATAAAACAAACAAACAAACAAAAAACCAATCCCAAACAAAACAAATCAAAATCCCAATAAAGTCCACTTGGTATCTCAGCAGAAGGCCTTATTTTGGCAATGGATGCAAACAGTGCAGAATTGCTTCAGCTACTGCCTATCCTACAGCTGGGCTGCACCTGGATTAAACAAAAGTCAGAAAATGATGGCAAACCTTGTAGTCAACAAGAGGTGCTCACTTTGCTCCAGAGGATGAGCTGAGACCTAGAACTTCATCAGTTCATCAGACCCAGGCACCAACCACGAGGAGCTGCAATCCCTTTTTTAAACAAATTTGCAGCAGGCTCCACAATGGTTTGCCATCACAGGCAGAGAGCTGAGGCTGGGTTTTGATTCTGCACTTTTTGGGAAGGATGGCAATGCCTGTCCTAGGAGAACTGCACCCTCACACCTCTGCCCTGTCCGGCCACCCTTTTGTCCTTCCCACACCATTCGGTTGTGCCCCATTTCTTCCCTCCTCCCCCTAAAGAGAGGAACAAAGGGCAGCAGTCTCTAATGGCTCAAGACCAAGGGATCTGGGGCTTGGTTTATTACATGCTTAACAGAGCACTGAATTACTGGTGGTTATTGCCTAGTCTAACTGCTTTCCTTAAAAGAGAAACATGAGCAAACAAGCATGTATCATGAAAAAGCCCCTATTCAGACAGGAGCGGACAAGATAAAAACCATCCAGGTTTTATGGCTGTTTATTAGCAGTTTTGTGTTCGGGCACCAGCTGAGGTTGCAGCAAAGACTAATGCAAAGAAACCCCCACCTTGTCCAGCACCTCCTCAGGGGCTTGTCTAGCCCTGGATTTATCCCTGAGGTTAGCACACACTAAATACCCGAGGCTTTAACTATACAGACTTAGCATGTGTCAAGGGCAGTGTGCCTCATCTAGACAAAGAGTTTCAATGCATTTTAGTTAGCATATACAAACCTCACACCTTCCATCCCAGCAGAGAGAGGAGCTCTGGGAGAGAGCATCCCCACAGAGCTCCTCGACTGCCACCTTCACTGGTGGAGAACCCCCCAAGTTCAGGAGCTAACACCACAGTTTTGCTCAAAAGACAGTGTGGGGGGGAAATAATAAATTACCCCAGTGGAGCAAAAGACAGACCTGAGGCCAATTTCCTCCATTCCCCCCCACCACGCTGACAGTTATCAACTGCGACCCCTCCATCTCCACCTTGGAAACAGACAGTGCTTCAAGCCTTCATCTTAGGCACAATACCCAACGAAAAGGGACTTTAATAAGCTTTCTCCATGGGGAAGCAGGGGGTAGGAGAAAAGCAAACAGGCACTCTCACTCCCATCTACCCAGTCACCTATTTTTCATGAAACTTATGAGGATTTTAGACCTGCACCTTAAGCCAAAACACAGGTGAAGTCAGCCCTGAGGTTGACAAAGTCTTGAGGACAGGGTAAAATGGACAGAGCCTCATTTCTTCAGAAAGCCAGGGTAAAAAGAGACAAAAAGAAAAACCTCTAAAAAAGGTACAGAATGGGTGTGGAGAAACGCATTAATGAAAAAAAACAAACAAACCTCACTCATCTTGGCAGAACTACAGCCAATACCAGATGTCATGTGGATTTAACCATATCCTTTCTATTTGTTAGTTACTTTTATACCAAAAAAAGAATAAAAGCCACAGACAAGCCTAGAGGAAGAAATGCAAAGGATGAGTGCAGAGTTTAGAGGAACAGAAACAGGCAGGAGGAATTCCCCCACATGAGGCGAGTATGTGGGAAGAGAGGGAGAAGGGCAAAACAAACCACAGAAAGGGAGAGAAACCTGCAACTGCTAAAAATAGGGCAAAAATAGAAAATCATTCTGTAAGAAAAGATTACAGAATAAGTGAATGAAGTTTAAGACATGAGGCACTTCCGAAAAGTGGTATTTCTAGAAATAATACTTTTTTGTCTCAAGCCTGACAAGGGAACATTGTCTCCAACCAAAAATGTGCAAGTCTTTGCCCACACTGCTCTAACCCCAAGCTGCAGAGCTAGGCTGATACCTGGTTAATTCCACAGACTTCAGCAGATGGGGCCTGATCTGGGACAGCCGAAGTACTTCTAGCTTTAGAAAAATGATCTAAACTAAACCAATATACACCTCAACACTGCAGAAGGATGACTTCTACCATGCTCTTATTCCACCATACTTCTTTTTCTCTCGAGTGACATTTATGCCTCTTAAATTATAAATATACAGGCAGTCTGCATAATCTGTTAAGGATATTATTCCTACCAGCCTAAGACAGCAAAGACATTCAAAACATTTCCCTCAAAACATTCAAATCATGAAATCACGTATTTGTTGAAGTCTGCTTGGGTGCTCACGACATTTTTTTTCTGCCGTCATGCAGCACAGTTCCCAAAACTAGGTGGTTTTGCTGACAGCTGTGATTCAGACGCAAGTCCCTAGTCATCTCAGTGTGTTGTTTTTACCATCTTTCAAAGCTGTCCGTAGTCACTATTAAAAGAAACCCACAGAACTCAGCACAGCAGAAGCAAACCTAATCTGCGCCTTTGCAAAGAAACTCAGGATGGAGCATCCTTGGAACAGCTCCGCCCGTCCCTCAGGAAGAGCAGCATCCCAAGGTCAGAGGCTCTCAGGGAAACACTCTGTACTGCTGCTCAGTGCACAATCCATACAGGGGAAAAAAAAAAAAAAAAAGGAATGGCCTTTGAAGGCAGACAAGCTATTAAATTTTTACTAGGTGAAATGTTTACTGAAATAAATTCAGTCCTTTCCACTCTTGGTTATTATCATAACACATATGGTAACTGACACACAATTAATGGAGCTTTAAACCGAGAGTTCTTGGAAGGAAAACACACTCCCAACTTTTCAGCTAACAAAATGCCAGGTTTTGGCAAAGTTCAGCAGCACAAGGGGCTTGACGAGATTCCCGGTTTATTGGGCACCTTTCACACTCACAACGAGCACTGAGGAGGCGAGAAGAGGTTCTGCCACGTCAGCACCATCCACCACCACTGACACAGACTCATGAGCAGTCAAAGCTCAACAGACCAAACTACCACCTCAGAGGTACCGTACTCTCTTCAGGAGGTTTTCAGGTACATGGGCCATTTCATATCAGTCAACACTTCAGACAATAGCACCCGCAAAAAGAGTTTAATCTCCTCTTCTAAGAGTATTGATCCTGCAGGGTGAATGGATATTAACAGCAATGCAACACTTTAATACCCAAGGCTACTGGCTTTGTTTCCCAGCTCCCAAGGATCTAAAAACAACTAGGCTGATGCCATCTCTACAGATTTGAAATGCTGTTCACACTCCCTTTTCCCATCTTCTCCTATCTGAATTACAGAGACAGACTAAAACCCACATTATGGTGCTACTGGGTCATGAGATTCTCCAGCTAGTCTAGGTATCTCCAAGATCCAGTGCTTTCAGCACAGCTCTGCGCCCCGTAAGCAAGCAGGATCCCTCTCCCTGCTGGAATAACCAGATACCACCCAGGGTGTTTCAGCTGTCTGCTTAACCTTCCCTTCTCCTTTCTGCAATAGAAAATCCTGCTGGTGGGGAGCACAAAATAAAACCTTCCCCTTTCCCATACAGCCCAGTGCAACCACACAGTATGTATACAACACATATTTCCTTATGACAACAGCACACGCTGACTACATGCTCCGTTATCAAAAGGCTAAGAGGTGCAGAGCAGCAGTAGGATGCTCCAAAGACAAACTCCAATAGCAGCACGGACTTCATCTGCAACTGAAGTAGCACTGTCAACAACAGAGATTGGATTGCCCACTTCCCTGTTCCTTTCCCAAAACCCAATGCAAGCACTGCCACAACACCCGGTCCACAAGGAGGCACCTCCAAACGCAGCAACTTAACCAGAAAGAAGTCTGCTCCATAACTAATACATTTTTATTCCTGAAGAGGAAACCAGAGCACTCTTCCATTACCTCAGAGGAAACCTACGGAAAGGTAGCATTACTCAGGACTGATTTACTGCCTCAAGCCATTCCGAAAACCATAAAGCCAGTGACATATAAGACAAGCAACTCATTCACTAGAGGTCTTTGATCTTAAATACAAATAAAATTAGGTCAACATTAAACATTTTCATTTCTTGCCATATAAGACTTCCACAAAGGCTAAGAAAAGCTTTTCCCATTCCTTCTTTTAACACTCAAGTTATTTAGCAAGTAACATTTCTTTCACATAGCTTGAAACATTTTCTCCATCTTCACTTGTCATCGCTCCAGAATTTAACTCTTGGTGAGCACCTTCGCACAGGGGAAGCTGCATAAAGCGTTCTCCATAGCTCCCAAGGACAAGTCGGATCAGAGGATCTCATTGCGTTTCACGTGGGGGAAAGGAAGGGGCAAAGTGCACCCTTCCCAACACTCATATTCAAAAAAAGATTTTTTTGGTAATTTGTTATTCAAAGCATTCCAGTGACTTTTAACAGATGAAGAGGAGAAAGCCTGTGCCATCACTATTAATAGTCTGACATTCTTTCTTCCCCCACAAGACACACCAGAAACACAGGGAAAGGCGACAATTTAAGGAAGCCTGGAGGTGCACCACCTCTGACAAAGCCCCAACCACTGTGGCTCAGGGACTCCTCCAAATGCACCCCTGGACGAGCACATTGGCTGTGAGGTACAGCACCAATGTACAAAACACCTCCCATTAAATCAGGGAAGTCCTTAACATCAGAAGCTTCCCCATAGTTCTCAACGCTGTGCTTTTTGCTCCTTCTCTTGTGACTGTACATCATTAACTTAATCTGCCAAAATAACAGCAGATTGCAGGATAAGCTAAGGATATAGCATCACCTTGCATTTTCAGTTTAAAACATTTGATTGCGTTAGAGCAGCTTTAAAATTTTATTTATTTGCTTTCTAAATCAACCAAAAGCACTCATACGCAGCAGAAGGACCCTGAAGCTATCACTGTAATGCAATATCTGCTCATAAACGTCAATATACCAATTTTAAAGGTATTAGCACTGCTGTTTAGTCATGGAAAAATATCCTAATACCTGCCCCACCTCCGTTACAGAGAGCAATACAGTTAAACACGAGCAATTCAGTACAGGGCTTTCTGCAAAACTCATTTAAGCATAGGAACCCCACCAACTGCAAGACAGCACACAACAATTCCACCACAAACACAAGTAAAACAAGCCAGGGTACCACGACGCTTGCTCTATAAGGTCTATTTGCCCAGTTGCACAAGAACATTTAGCCCCTTCCTCTGCATGGCTCTTAAGAGATCAGAAGGACAACATGCAAAGTCTGCCCTTTCTTTGGCTTGGGTAAAGCACGAAAGCTGATCCCTGCTATCACTAAGGCAAAGAAGGGATTTCTTTTGATTAAACCACAGAACTGTGCTTCCAGAGATTCAGATTGTACCTCTATCACATATTTCCTAGGTGGCTGGAAATAAATTACAATCGGCTCCCCGCTGTACTTCCCTCCCACATCCTCACTCCAAAGTAAATCATAGTGGCTAACTTGAGTATCAGAGGAGACATACATGAGAGCTCCCCTTCCTTCTGGGTTTAGACAGGAGATCACCATGCAATTGATAGTTTGGTTTAACAAATGGTGGAGAATATGAAACTTCGAGTACTTGAGGAATGTCCACTGTAGCTGCTCAAGGAACATGCAGTATATTGCCTCAAAAAAATCTCAAGTGTTAATTAGAGAAAAGATACTAGGATTTAGATCAGATTGAGATTTCAAAATAAGATTGACAACCAGATTAATTCTACTAGCTGACCTTACAGCTACAGAAGCAATACAATGACACGGCTGGGGAAAAAAAAATAATAAAAGCCCAAACAGGTTTGATGGGAAAGGATACCTTGCAGAGAGGCACATCTTTGAAAAAAATAGCTTGAATGTCAGGCACTTAATTACAACTTTTATCAACATCATCAAAAAGAGTTAAAGTATTTCAATAATTCTCTCCTGAAAAACACTAAACTAGAATAAATGCATTCTCTCTAGAAGTGTAATTTATCTGAACAGGAAAGACCCCAGCACCCACTGCAGAGGGCACAAAGAGGAGACATGAGGCATTGCCTGCTCTTCACACTAATGGTTCTTCTCAACCAGATCTCTCAGAAATATATCTGTCTCTATTTAAGTTCCCAGCCTTCATATAAAACTGCAGAGATACTAACCAAGGGCAAGCACATTCACCTCTTGGTAAATGTATGCAAAACCAAGTCACTTATTTATGAGTCTTGTGGGAAAAGGGATCCTTCCCTTTCCCATGATGGGCAAGAGGGGTTTTACACTCCATTCACTTTCACACGTCCACTTGACAAAGGCATCTTCACTCCTACTTATATATCCCACAAAGGCAGCCGACTTTAGGAGCTGCTACATGTGTGGTACAGAGTGGGGTCAATCTGCCCAACCTTAGACATCTAGAAGACATCCAACTGAGACATTCATCCTAAATTCCCATTATAATTAATGGCTAAAGACTCTGGTAAAGAGCAATTTACCTCATCCTAGGGTAGGTATCTCCAGAGGCCATTCCCCTGTCCTATTTCTCTGCGATGTGAATCCTAGAGCATGCAGCTCAGATTTAGACAGCAAAAGGACAGTAGGCAGCCCACCTACTTCACTGCCTTTCCAAAGCACAATCCAAGCCCACTGCACAGAAACAAGCTGTAAATTACTGACCAGACAGGCATATCTGCAGCTCTCCCTACAGAATGCATTTTTCACCTATCAGGACACCATAAAACACTGGAGATACACAGCACTATCAGTTTTTTGGAGAAGCATAAAAGAAACTCAATTAGGGCTTCCAGTCAGCAAACAGCTCGTCATTATATGCAAACACTGTTGCACCAGACCCCCCCAATAATTATTTTGATTATTGCAGTAGCACATGCTAGTGGACTACAGCTAAGGTTCCATCAGCATTTGGGTTTTCTCTGTGTACCCCTACCTGCAAGTGTTTGTAACAGCTACAAGTATTCCCTCTTGACAACAGCTTTGTAAGATAGGTACAGTTGTACTTCCTTTCAGGTATTCTATTGAGTTTTCCTTGTGAAGCACAAAAATGAAGAAAAATAATGAACTGCAGTTAAGATGGGGGGTCCCAGACTTTAAGACACATAAACGTAAGCACAGCAGAATATACTTTACTATAACACATTAAGGCCCACAGACCTTAAGACTTTTCTTGCCTGGGTTTGAAAACAAAACAACCCAATACCATTAGACAGCTCAAAGTGTAGGGGGCAGGTTCTGAAACAAGTTTATTTTGGTTTGAGCTTACTGTTTAAATTTGAATTATGAACTCTTGCACACTGTCATCCCTTACAGCTACTCTCACAAAATCCTGGGAAGAAGTAATTGAAACTACCAGAGCTTAACTGAAATGACTGCTGTATTTTTAAGACTTCAAGTAACTTTTAACAGTTCCAAATGCAGAAATCCCAACCAAAGTGCCTCAGCTTTGAGGTAAACCATCAGGAGTAAACTATTGCATTGGTAGTCCTAGGAAGTTAATAAAACTCAGATTGGGTGCAACTGAATATTTCAAGCTGCTGCTATTCTTTTACCTCCCTAAGTAAGGTCCTCCCATTTCACCTCTCTCCCCAGCAAAGCTGCCAGGTGCAGGGACCAGAGCCAACAAGTCCATACCATGGACTGGTCCAACATGAAGAGATGGCAACCTAAACATTCAAATGTAAACCCAGTCTGATTTTCAGAGTCCCAAAGCATCCAGCGAAGCTAAGGGAAAAAAAAAAAAAAAAGCCACTTTTGGGGATAACACAACACAGAGTGAGGAGCCAAAAAGCTGGCAGATGGGCATTATGGATGGATGGATGTGAGGACCAGCATTTTCACGTGGAGAGCAGCACCAGAAGAAGGAAAGCCTACAGAGGCAGGTAAGGAGCAGGTCAGCATTGCATTCGCACCTCCAAAGCTGCAAGTGCAAGGTGCACGGAGGTATCTTTTAGGATTGCTCTGGCCAGGGTGGTGGGAAGAGGGCTAAGTGGACCTCACTAGCAGCCCCAAAGCCCAGGAGTCAATGGGGAACACAGTGGCCAGGGAGGAAGCAACCACGTGGCCATGGCACACCACTAACAGCTCCAGCGGCCATGTTGCTGATGCCAGCACACAGCAGACCTTCTCCAAGGACAGTGCCACCTGGCTCCAGGACGGGTGTGCTTACAGCCCATGCAGCTCCTTCAGCCGCAGGTACAAATTCATGAGTCACTGCAGTCCCTGCATGGAGAGCAGCTCTTACCAACGTGCCATGGGACAGCTCCCAAGGGAGGTGACAGAGACATACCAGGTAAGCACTACACAATACCAGTATAACTGCATCCACGTTAGGAGCTTTACCACAGTAGCTGCTTTACTCCTAGACAGGCTGATCAGGACCTGTTGGCACTTGCAGCATCCTGTTCATGTAGTGATAATGACAGCTCTAGTGGCAGAGCAACCCAGGGAGGCACAGCTTTGCTGGGAAAGAAGCATTTTGCCAGGAGTGTTAAACAATCTCTCCCAAGAGGCATCACTTATTCTGGCACACGGACACAACACAGGTAGGCCATGCTGAAATCAGCATAAAAACCTGTGTCAATAAACCTTCCCCTGGTGTGCAAAAGCTCAAAGCCTGGCTGGCTAGTAACAGCTAGTGAGTTGCCATGGGTAAAAGCTAATCTCTTTCATAATGTGTAAATATATATTTTAAATATAAATTATACAAACTAATGTATTTCTACTGACAATCAAGCTGTCCCTTATTTTTTCTTATATTAAGCACTACCCTGACTGCACACTACTTTTTGTTTCCTGCAACTATGAATAGTTTACTAATTAATTCCCAACATTTAAGCCAGCTTCTTCACCCTCCAATTTCCTCTGTAAAGGAAGTGGTTTCCTCACCTTCAGCAGGCTGCTTTTCTCTGAGCTGTCCCACCATCTCTTCCCAACTCCACATCTTCCCATAAATTTGGTCCTTCACTCATCAGTATGATGCAAGATCAAGCAGGAGGAGGGCATGGGAAAACCCCAGGGAGAAGTCAACACCCTTCATGCCTGCTACAGTGAGTTGCATAGGGCACTTTAGATAGGTGCTAGTAGCACCAATTTCTAAATCAAGTGGAGAGAAGCCCACTCCATCCATATGTCCACCTGATCCCCATGTGCTTCAGAAGTGCCACTCCTCTGTAAGGGGGGGCATCTCCATTTCCCAGTCTCCAGGATTTCATCCTTCTTCCGTGGTGCTTCTCACAGGTTTCCCAGTCAGCAGCAAATTAAAACCAACACCACTGGGTCAAATTGTAGTTCTTCATTACATACAGAACAGCAGATTTCACTCTGCTGCAGGACGGCAAAGCCCAGCAGAGCGAGAGACCGCTCTGCATGCAGGACTATCGTGTCTCCAGTCTGTACTCGCTTCTCTGTCAGAAAGCTGCTCTGTCCTTTTTCTAACACTGAAATAGATACCACAGAAGTTAGGACTGCTGAGCCCCATGGCCACTCAGGAGGAGACATGTCAATCCTTGCTCAGGACAGGATTGGAGACCAGGAATAAGGGTTAAGTGGAGGGATCATCAACTTCACAGCGGCATTCTGACCATTCATCTGTGCTCTGCAGTTTATAATCAGTGTCATATTTTGTGCTTCTGCACAACTGTTTCACACCACATCCAAGGCCAAAAATAAACTTTAGAAGCAACTGAGATGCAAGGTCAAAATCTCCAAGTCTCCTACACTCAAAGCTACCTCAGGGTTCCCCAGAAGTATGCACAGTTGTGGGTTTTTTTCTCCATTTCCCATAGTTGCCTGCTTTTAGAGCCAACAGTATCTTTTTTGAGCCTGTGCTGACCTGAGAAACGATCAGGGACTCATAATGCTACAAACGTAAGGTATTTGATAAGAAAACTCTTGTACAAAGCTATGCGATCCCCTCCCAAATCCACCTCTCGTTCGAGTGAGTTGAATTCTTTCCACCAGCTCCAGTGGGAGCTGGACTGGGACCTAAAATAACACCACAGATAAGGATCTTACTGTAACTTTTGACTACAGTCAAGCTTACATTGTGAAAATCAATGCTATTGAGCTTAAGCATCAACGTCATTCAAAGGCAGGGAGAAATACTTCTGGCAGAGCCACAGTGTACAGTCAGAAATGTAAAACGGGAAAAACAAAAATACCACTTTCCTCCAAGGGAAACAGATCTCAAGAAGGTAGGTACAAAACCTACCCAGCTGAAATCACGCTTGCAACAGAAAGTACCACTTGAAAAGATGATGACTAGAACTTAATGTGTATACACAAACACATGCTAGACCACATGAGAAAAGTCAGCTAGCATTCTAGTCCAAAAATTTATACTAAAAAATGTATACGCTGAAGGCAGGGAAATGCAAAGGGTGAACACCTCCTGTAATGCTGCATTCCCTTTGGGGACATTCCTCTACATCATCCCCTAGGGTGGGGGGCACAGACCTGCCATCACCACAGAGGCCAAAAAAAAGCACCTCTGCACACTTGCCACAGAGGCTCTGGTGCCTGGAAACTGATGTCACCAAAATTTCCATTACAAGAGAGCAAAAATAAAGCAAGGAAATAGAAGGTGTATGTTCCTGGGTTTCTCCCTTTCTTTCTTTAATATCCCTAAACTAACAAAAAACCCCGATCCTGCGACTTATGAACAAAGGTCACCTTCCCATTGACTGGAGCGAGGTGCAGAGACCTTCCTGGGGAACCTTCACAAGNAAAAAAAAAAAAGACATTTTGACAAAAAGACAGATGGACTGGGGGAGGAAAAACAAGAGGGACATGTGGTTACCCACAACTGGNAAACTGATGTCACCAAAATTTCCATTACAAGAGAGCAAAAATAAAGCAAGGAAATAGAAAGTGTATGTTCCTGGGTTTCTCCCTTTCTTTCTTTAATATCCCTAAACTAACAAAAACCCCAATCCTGCAACTTATGAACAAAGGTCACCTTCCCATTGACTGGAGCGAGGTGCAGAGACCTTCCTGGGGAACCTTCACAAGCCTGGAGAAATGCCCCCCACCATTGACAACAGTGAGAGAGCACACACAGACAAAAAGCAAGGAGAGTACGAGATGACTGCAACTGAAATTTTACCAACATCCATTGGAATATTTTCCTAGAGAAAGCTGAAAAAAATTTCCTAGGATTCAGTGTAAGACTCTGGACTGTATTTTGTTACATCCATCACCTCAAAGCCCTGCTCGCACCCAGGTCCCAGAGTACCAGGCCCTCTCCTAATTACTGCAGGAATAAGGAGTCCCTGTCCAAGGAGCCNTTTTTTTTTTAATAAAAATAAATACCAGTAATCCCCAGTGGCCACCTGCCTAGCTTTTGTATATTTAATTAAGAAGGATTTTGGTGACGGAAAACTGGTCGAAAGTTCAGCCAGTTTGAGGGAGGACCAAGAGGCAAACCTCTAGCTGCAGGACCCAGAGAAATGCCAATATTCCAGCCACAGCCTGGTCTTTCACGATTTCTCCAACAGCAAACTACCCCTTTGCAATACAATCCACGAAAAATGAGAGAAGGAAGGGAAGAAGGGCAGTTCATACTTAAGAGAGCTGGTCTGGACTAGTTCCTGAAAGCCAGTGACCTCACTGATCCTCAGTACAGTTTGTCTTTATAGTGATAAGACTGGAATTGTATTCATGTATTCATTCAAACTCATTTGAATCCACAATGATGGCCCTTTACCAGTGAGGGGGGAAAAAAAAAATCAACTGAGTTAGTAGAGAATACCAAGCACTGTCCTCTCTTCCTACACCCCAAAACAGTCACCTTGTAAGATAGAAAGTCCATTAAGACAAAAACAGAGTATCCTTAGCGTGGGAAAACATTTATCCAAGTTTTAATTTATTTTCAAATCAGCATTTAAACCATCACATCTTACATCATTTCCTTTTATGAGCCAGCAGCTAGACAATACACATCATTTACATGCACTTTTGGAAGGCTGCAACATAAATCAACAAAAGAAGCCTTCACTATGAATTAACTATTACAAGGCTCTTAGAAAGCCACACCAGCCTGCGTTGAAGGCAATTAGGAATATCATCCCTAATTCTCATCTTTCTGGTGCACTCCTGTTATGCCTCAGAACCTGCACAAAAACATCCTTCCCCCCTAGTCATTGCTGCTACAAGAGAATTATGATGTCTATCTGTGAGATATAACAGCACACTCACAACAGCTATTTTAAAGTGTTAGCTGTCTTTAAAAACACATACACACCCCCCACAAAAAAAAAAAAGTGACTGAGCAAGTTAACACAGTTCAGTCCCAACAGTGAAATTAATAAGCCTTGTGCTTCTATGAACAACCAGATGGCAGAGATTTTAAAATTTGCAAAATATTAAACAATGTCTTTAGTTCACAGGTCAATTTTGCATTAAAAAAAAAAAAGGGAAGCAAACACCCAGTTCGAATCTTATCTTGAGGCAAATTTCAGGAGTGTTTTCATTTTGTGTGAGCCAACCTTCAAATGAAGCTTACTACTGGATGTGAAAAAATAAAATCTAACCACAGCAATGTTAAAAATGCTTCTCAAAATGCTTCTCCACTATTCACAAAAGATCAAAAAAAATAAAAAGTCCTTAAGGCAGCTAATCATTTGGTAAGCTGGCTACAAGTTGCAGTGACACCAAAGTGCTCTGATAAAGCGGGACCGAGCTCAGGAGGAAGGGAGACTGGAGGCACAGTCACCCTCACAAAACACAATTTCAGGCTAACACCATTTTTCTGATGAATTCTGTGCCATTCTTATAATCTCCCTGCTTGCACCTAACTAATTAAAGGTGGTACATTGCTACTCTGTTGCTTAAAAGGGGGCTTAGGGGTGCAGAGCCCTATGCCGGGCTGCCTCGCTGCCAGCTCTGCGGCTGCGGGCAGGCAGGGCACTGCTCCGGACAAGCCCGCGCATGTCTCTCAGCTCCATCAGCTGATACCAACCTGTTGAAGGGAAATTTCTCCCTCTACACCCCAGCAGAGGCATGGGGCTTCTTAAAAGTGTTAAACCACAGATTCAGGGGGTTCTGCAGCCAGTCATTTCTGCATCACTCAGAGGGAACTCCGCTTGCTCTACTTTGCAACGTTTAACCCTCTGCTTTCTAACTTACAAGGAATGCAATGTGTAAAAAAAAGCATCTCTCTTTCTTCAATGCCATCATTCTTGGATTTTGAACTAATGACGACAGGGCAAACAACTTCCAGGCTGGCCTTTCACTCCGCAGGGTGTCAGACAATTAGCAGAGGAGCTCTGCTTTGCCCAGGGACAAAGGAGCCACCCCTACCACTGCCCCTTCCCCTGAGCTGGGCAAAGACTTCCCCAAAACACCCTGGTTCTTTTAGGCACCAGGGCTGGGAAACCTCGGGCTTATTTTTCTTCCCCTTGACTCCCTTTGGTGTAACAAAGTCCTCTTGAGACACAGCTGTGAGCAAGGTTATGAAAATTAGAATTGTATCAACTCTATGGACTTTAAGCAGAGCAGCTGAAAACTATTTTTAATACTTCTCTGCAGAGGTCCCAGGCCCACGGTACTCTCCACATAAACCAACCCATTTAACAGCATAAAATCCCAGGAGGATCCACACTGCTCTGTGACAGGGAGTAATTCCACTCGCATTTAGGTGTTGAACAACCAAGGGCTGCCCTCATATTTCACGTGTGTATATACCTCTGTACACCTATATATAGCTAAATAAATAGCTACAGTAGAACTATCTATAGAAATATCACTAGCTGGAGAGATCCGAGCTATTTCCAGCAAGCTCAGCTGAGGCAAAGAGGTAAAACCAGGAATTTTTTTCTGCTTTTCAACAGGTCGGCATATTCTCCTTTGCACGGCTGGAGAGGTGACTCCCCAGCAAGGCAAACGACCTTCGGTATCATCGCTGGGGTGTATGAGCTAGACAAAGAGATAACGTCATGCCCTCTCCCGCTCCCTCCATCCTCCCCGCAGTGGCAGGTAGCCAGCCAATCCCACTCCCCGCGCCCGGTGACATCATCGCTGATGCTGATACACAAATGTGGAAGTACATCAAACTAGCGCTGCTGCTGCCCCGCAGATCTCGAGGGCACGGCTCCACAAAGGCAGCCTCCCCCACCGCCAGTCCCTTGAGATGACAGACCAGCGAAAAGGGAAATGAAACCATTTGGGAAGAGGGATTGCTGGGTAGGAGGCAAGCGGAAGGCAACAAGCAAACGCAGCGTAACCACGTTTTTCTCTTGGTTATGCAGTTCCTCCAAAAGCTCTGAAAACATACACACACAAATTCATCTTTGGGTGTCCCTAGAGCATTCTTCCTAACAAAACAGCAGCTGAGAAAAGTCAAATACTATTGCACTGCTATTGTGCTAATTTTTTTTATATAGCTGCATTTCTTTTAAGAAGAAAGTCAAGGCTTAATCACAGCAAGGAAGTTTTTTGTTTTGGTATTTTTTGTTTATTTACCAGCCTGTTAGGTGTCCACAGTTTTAAGACTACCTACACAAATGTGGACAAACGCCTAATTAGTAGCAGGGCCAATCCAAACTTAAGCACACCTGTCAATCCACTACTGCCTGACAGGCTCCACAGCAAAGCAGTATTTACCCGTTTCCTTTATTCCTGGCACCCAAACCACCATGCCCTCAGTTACCATGCAAGAAGAAACGTTACCACCAAACAGAAAGGAAGGCCAAGGAAATCTCATTAGACACACACTAAAACCAGTGCTCTGACAGAAACTGCCTGCTGCTCCCCCTGTTATCAGAGTGACACCGATGCCCTTAGACCTCAGGTGTTCATTCACTCTTCAAGGTCGATAAACACATGCGCTGAGTTTCGTTGCTAATGTTAACTATTCCAGGAGACTTCTTAGCATACTGGAAGCAAATGAAATTAAACGTTTCTATTCTCAAGATTGTTAAACCAAGGAGGACTTTGCTCATTAAGTCAAAGCATTAACAAGTAAGCTGAGAAACAATGCACCAAATTGCAATAATTAACAGGAGAGTTTCAAGTCACACATTCACACCCTACAATTTTTTTTTGTAAGGAGGGTTCAGGTGAAGCAAGCTCTGGGAGCAGAATGATTACAGAAAAAAATAAATGGTGTCATTTAATTTGTCAGAAAAATTTGTCAAAGTGCATCTTCCAGCCCATCTCCCCCCTCCCCTCTGGCCTTGTGAGCCACATCCTTTTTCCCTGCTTTTTGCCAACAGCAGCAGCCTGGTTATTCCACTTTTAGTCTTAAAACGCAGCTACAGACAACTTCTCCCTGACGAAGGCTGAGGTTCACGCCCTCAAAACAAACTGACATGTGTTTCATTTGCAGAAGAGGCAGCAAAGTGCTTTATTTAGTTACCGGAGCTGCAAGTACCAGTATCTTGCCATCAGGGAAACTCACCAATTACATTGCCTTGTTTATAAGCAAAAACAACAACAAAAAAACCACCACCACCCAAGCAGCAAGGCATACTCGGTTACTTTCAGTTATTTCTCCTTTCCTCTGCAAATGTGCCTTGCATTTCCACACAGTTTAAGGCTACAGCCTTCCGTCTTTAGCCAAGTATTAAGACTGTGTGAATAATTAGTCATCCTGGTAGCTCGCACTCACTGCAAAGTCATGCAATCTGGAGATTTGTTTGTTCCACTGACTGCACACTGGAGAGGGGGGTTAAAAAAAAAAAAAAAGTAGGCTAGTTTCACACCCACATGGGGCACTCTCCAATTTCTTTTTTTTAAAGTCCTACACTTGTCAAACAGGTAATTCTGGGAATTCTGATTTTCACAAAATAAGCTCCCCTGCTTCAATCGCTTATTATTGTCACTTTGCCCCCCCATCATTGCACAGCACAGCGGGCTCAGACGCAACACTGCTCACCCTCGACTCGGCAGCCTCAGCACTTGGAAGGCTTTCCAACCAGGAAGCCAGGTGACAATTTTAATGAAGGCCAATGCCTTTGTCTAAAGTCACCGCAGCAGCAGCAGCAACTTCCATGAGGACTTCCAGAAGCAATTTTGAATAAGCCCATGGACCTATTTGTGTAGTAGGATGCACTCTGACAGTGTCCACTCGGTCTGGTCACTTCCCTTGGGGGGGAGTTGGAGCGGGGGGGGGGGGAGACAGGAGGGAATAAGGACAATAAAGGACAATTCCATCATTTCAGGATGGATACTTGGGAGAGTAATTTGTGCCCCTTTGGGAAAGCAGAAGCCAAGAGGCTGACAAACTTGTCACAGGCAGCAACAATGACAAGGACAACATTTTTATCATCCCTAACTGTTCCCCTTGCCACAGCGGGTGGCTCGCCATCAGCCGTGTGCTCAGCCCGGCAGAGACACCGGGGCACCCTCTAGAAAAAATGACAATAACAAAAGGAGAAGAAATTGTGCCACAAACCTTGTAGACTTGCCCGTACGTGCCATTGCCAACCACTTCCACCAGCTCAAAAATCCCAGCGGGGTCCTGGGAAGGGGGGGCGGGAGAGGAGGAAAGAGAGAGGGGGCGGG